>PVJN01034096.1:0-22999 GCA_004026805.1 Lasiurus borealis | reverse complement strand
TACTGCATGAACGTCCTGCAATATAGGATTAAATAAGCCTAGAACAGAATTTAATATTAAGTATGTAACAAATATGTATTTGTATTTTCCCTCCATTACAATTACCTTCCTCCAGAGGCTAATCTAAAAGCTTGCTAATAGGACATAGCTTCTTTAGAAAGTACACTTTGTTGGCTTAAAACAGAGGTTAAGAGAAAGAGCTTAGCTAAGAAATCCCAAACTATCAAAGCTTATCAGGACATCAAACAGCAATATACTAGAGAAGTTTAGTAAGAAATAGGTATTTTCTTACATCATGAAATGCCACTGCATGACAAATACACCTACAACACATTTTGTGATCAAGACATGGAAGGCATTTCATGATCTTTCACTGATAAAAAAAAATTTTAATTTCTAAGTATTTGTTGCCTTGGATATTGTACTATTATAAACATTCATTTCATATTCAAAATTAAATTTTAATATGATGAACAATTAACTTGCTTTCTAGATAACTATTGAAATGTTACCGCTGTCATACTACTTCCTACTAATCTTTCTTGTTAAATTTCTCATTGATAATTCTTTGTGTAATAATCTAGGAGGTTCACAACATTTAAAAAGCTTCATATTATTATTGTTCCTTACACTTTTAAAACAAGTAATCTAAGGAAAGATTACTGGAATAAACAGTTCAACTTTCTTCCTGGAAAGCCCATACCACCAGGAACCAGATTATTAGTGAAAACCAGTATAGATATAATTTCTCTATTACCTATTTCCCACAACTATTTGTTTCTCCCTAACATAAACTACTATAGAGAAAACAACCTACCAACACCTGAAGTGTCTGTCTCTTCCGTTTCCTGGTAAATCACAAAATGATCCTTTATACAGGTAAAACAGTCTTAAATAATTTCTGTGGCTTATAATTTTCTAATTGCATGGTTACGTTTAATTAAATAATTATCTTAACAAATCAAAATTCCAAAACTTAAATCTTAACTTTGTCAAGAAGTTAAATGACTCAAACTATATTTAATTAGTTTAAGAAGGAAATACCGTTTTTGACATAACTTACATTAAGACACCAATAATGTTATAGAACATAATACCCTAGAATAAATTGATCTATATGCACAAAACTTTCTCAAAACTGATAGACATAACTCTTAAAAAAGAAATTATACTTACACAGAATGTCTCCCAAAATGTACAAACACATTAATAGCTGATAGCTCAATTGATGTTTCTTTTCTATATTTAACCCGTTATAATAATTATTCAAATTGTATATACATTTTTGGGGGACAACTGTACTGAGTCATCATCTTGTATGGAAACATGAAATGCTAAACAGTGTAGTGGGAAAAAAGTGCTATTCTATTCTGTTTGTATTTCAATTTTGTTTCTGCAACCAGTAGAATAAAGAGAAAAGATTTAAGAAAGATAGTATTGGGGCTAATAAATATTTGGAATCAAAAAGAAACAGAAAATTTACAAAAGTTTAAAATACTAATAAAATAAACATTTTATTAATGAAAGTCTGAAAAACATGTACACCAAAACAAAAGGGACTAATGCCGAATAAAAAACCTTCAAATAATTTATACCACGATTCAATTTTTTAAACTTTATAGATATAAAAAGCTGTATTATAATTACAAAGCTATGAACTATTAGAGTACTAACAGTATTTTTTCGTACAAACAAACTTAACAGTAGTAAAATATGAATACATAAGATGCTTATTTTTGGTCCCTTTTGGGAAAAAAACAAAAACTAAGTTGGGGGGGTGTTTTTTTACATGCTTCCAAGCACAAAAATAGAATATAAGATGATTACTGCAACATTCTTAGTGTTTTTCCTTGTAATTCTTTAAATGTCACCAGTCATAATAGCAATGAACTCCTCTTGATTTACTGTGATAAAAAAGAAAATGTAAGTCAGAAATACAATTTTTTTCAGACAACAATACTACTATTTTGTACTAAATATCTTTAAATTTTATATTATACAAACTATTAATAGAGCAAGACAGTATTTGCTTTTAATTCTTTGCTAAGAAGTTGAACATGTTTCCTAAACAAAATTTCATAAATACACAACATATAAAATGTGATAGAAAAGTTAATATTATATGTTACAAAAAAATCATCATCATATCTGCATATACGTGCAAAAAGTTTTTAAAACTTGAAATTTTTAATTTTTAGATGGTTAAACTCTATAATATTTATTCTACTAGTTTACTTAGCAAGCCCTTCCTTCATAAATAAGTTAAATATATCAAACATATAAATTAAAATTCTAAAAGATGATAATATATAAACATTAGAAAAACAGTCAAATTGATTTATTTGGTATTGTTTGTTGTTATTTTGATATGTTTGAAAGCCTACTTAAAAGAAAAACTAATTGAAACCAGATCTTCATACATCAAAAATATCTAGAGAAAATTATAATTTTAAAATATACAAATTTAATCTTAACTACAAAGGTAATACTATAAAATATAGATATAAATGCAAGAAATGATCACTGATATTGTTAGCTTATCAAAATTATAAATAAAATCTAGTAAGAACCTCCAATTTATAAAGCATAATGCATAAAAAAACAACCTAAAAATAATAGGTAATATTAATGTGATCCTATTAAATATAAATTTTAAAAAACAAATATATATACATACGTATACATAAATATTAATAGAAATATTCAGAAAAGATTGCTTTCACTTTGTAAAATAGATTAAGTTTATGGGTCCCAAGACTTAATATATACCTTAACAAGGCATAAGTTAGGAATGATAATTTTTTTTAATATATTTTATTAGTTTTTTACAGAGAACAAGGGAGAGGGATAGAGAGTTAGAAACATCAATGAGAAAGAAAGACATCGATCAGCTGCCTCCTGCACACCTCCCACTGGGGATGTGCCCACAACCAAGATACATGCTCTTGACCAGAATTGAACCTGGGACCTTTCAGTCCGCAGGCTGACACTCTATCCACTGAGCCAAACCGGCTAGAATTTTTATATTATTTAAATATAAACACCTTAAAGTATTAGAGCATTTCAAAAGTACTTTAAACTATTCCATAATTTCATTCCTCAAAACAAAATACTTAAAAATAAAAGTAGAAAACTGAAATAAAGTAGTTAAGGAAATTAAACAATCTCCTTTATTACTAGTAAACCATTCAATTAAGAGAATCTTTGATGCCATTTGGTTTTATGATCTACTCTATCAACAATATCTTATATCACTTTACTATATCTAATAAATCTAGCATAATACCCACCTTAAAATAGGCATTTTGTAAAACATTTATTGAATCAAACACTATGATACTTTATTTCCTTCTACACTGCCTTTAAAGAAAATGTTCATACATCAATCATTTCATAGGGTAAATCACATTACATGTTATTAAAATAAAGAAATTTGATAAATTAAGTAGATTAAGTATCTTAACACCATCCATCTTTGGAGGGAAAAAAACATTTTAGCATCTGAAGTTCCAATTAAGTATTTTCACTAATCAATTTCTTCTTATAATAGTATGCATTTTGTAAAACCCTATAAACATAGATACCTAATTAATACTTAACTTTATATAGCACAAGAGGCAATACAGTGTTATAGTAAAAAGTATATTCTTATATAAATTCATTGTTGCTTCAACCGATTCTAAAATCACTGTGGGAGTTTCTTGTTATTGCTATTTGTTTCACTTTTAATAAAGCCTAGAAGAGAAAAATTTTTTAAAAAGTATGTTCTTTGTAATTATGGCACTCTGAGTTTGACTTCTAGCTCTGTCATGTATTAGCTTTATGATAATGTTGAAAAGGTTATTATTAATCTCTCAGAGCTTTAGTTTCATTATCTATACCTGCATCTATCCTAAGCATAAATAGGTTTAACACTGCATTTACTTCACAAAAGCTATTATGAAAATTAAGTGACATAAACTACCATGTAACATACTAAGCACAGAATCTAACATATATTAACTGTCTAATATATGTTAACACTCATCAGAATTATTTATAAGGCTAGAAGCCCGATGCATGGGATTCGTGCACTGGTGGGAGGGCGTAGCCTGCGGGGATCAGCTTGCTGCGGGAGCAGGCGCTCATCTGCGTCAGCCAAAGGGCACTTCCACTGTGGGAGCCCACTGGCCATCAGAAGGCAGCTCCTGCATTGAGCATCTGCCCCCTGGTGGTCAGTGTGCATCATAGCAACTAGTTGACCAGTCATTCTGGTCATTCAGCCGTTCGGTCACTGGACTTTTATTATATAGGATGGCCCACTTTGTGTTTTTAAATGTTGCTTCCATTTTCCAAAAAAATTTTACTATGTTTTACTTTACATATGTTGGGAGAGATGGTAAAGAAGGGGCTCTTTTTAAATCATTACCCCAGCTTTATTTATATTTCATATTATAGCTTCTATTCCTTTAACTCCTTATTCCCCATGTTTATGATTCAGATATACACAATAAAATATTTCATTTTTATAAAACATTTTCATTGCTCTTAAGTACTGAATGTGAAAAATTCATAAAGACAAAAGAATTACTAAAGTCCACAAAAAGAAGCAGCAAAGTATTATGAGTTTTACCACTTTAGTACATATATAGATTATAGGTTATATCTGCCTGGCAGATGTGGCTCATGGTTGAATGTCGACCTATGAACCAGGAAGTCACAGTTCAATTTTCAGTCAGGGCACATGACCAGGTTGCAGGCTCGATCCCCAATAGGGGGCATGCAGGAGGTAGCCAATCAATGATTCTTTCTTTTCATTAATGTTTTTATCTCTCACTCCCTCTTCTTTCCTCTCTAAAAATCAATAAAATATATTGAAATTAAAAAATAAATTTTTACCATGCAAAAAAAAAGATTCTATCTAAAAATTGTTTACAGATAAAGAATCCAAATTAAGTTATCAGATTAATAAGTTATTATAAAAATATAACTTTCTTTTTATTCAAAAATGGGTAGATTTTCACATAGCTGCAGAGACCCATATAAATTAAGCCAGTGTCCCAAAGCCAGATTAAAGTCATAGTTCTCATGGTTTCAGCATATGAACATGCCTTTCAATAATAATTTTCTGAACTTGCCACAATAACAACTATCGTGTGGGGCAAGAGTAGGCTTACAATTGTATGTATACAAAACATAGTTTATTCTTTTCCTTTTTTATTTTATTTCAGAGAGGGAGAGACAGAAACATCATATATAATAAAAGCCTAATATGTAAATAGAACGATCGCGGAACAACCAGTCGCTATGACGCGCACTGACCATCAGGGGGCATATGCTCAATATAGAAGCTGCCCCCTTGTAGTCAGTGCACTCCCACAGAGGGAGCACTGCTAAGGCAGAAGCCGGGCTAATGGGTGATGAGTGTAGCAGCGGTGGCATGAGCTTCTCCCACCTCTGTAGCAGTGCTAAGGAGCAGCGAGCTGAGGGTAAGGAGCAGTGAGCAGTTGGGTGGTAAGGAGCGAGTGGTCCCAGACTGCAAAAGGGTGCAAGCCGGGCTGATGACCCCCCCAACCCCAGTGCACAAATTTCATGCACCGAGCCTCTAGTCAATGATGAAAGAGAATCATTGATCAGCTCCCTCCTGAATACCCCAACTAGGGATTGAGCCTGCAATCCAGGCATGTGCCCTTGATCAGAATCAAACCTGGAACCCTTCAGTCTACAGGCTGACATTCTATTCACTGGGCCAAACCAGCTAGGGCCAGAGATTATTCTTGTATTATTATTTATTAATTGTATTATTTTTCTTACAAACAACTAGAAACCAACTTTTTTCAATTTAGTATGTGTTGTTTGAAAAATAATGTCAAATAGCTACTATGAATTCTGCAAAGTATATTTATCATTCACAATAGTATTTATAAATATGAAAAATAGAATATGCATGCAATACAATTATTCATATGATCTACAGACAATAACGTATATATGAATTCCTAGACCCCATACAATACCTAGGAAGCCACCTCCTCCCAATTAAGAACCACCCACATCCCAGATTGGAAACTACTGGATTAGACTATTTTAATATGATAAGACCTTGCTTTTCCCCCAGAAATAAAACAAATCTTCATAAAAGACTATGCATGAGCTATATTTCACCTATAATCAAATACTTGAAAAAAATGTTATTTGCCTGTTAAGTCATTTGAATAAATGACAATAGGATACTCAAGCAACACATGTATAGTGATGAAGTAGAATAAAACAAGCAGAGAGAACAGAAGAAATGTATTCAGGATGCACTAAAATTTTCAAGTAATGAATTACAGATGTGAACTGGGAGATTCAAAAGCAGCAACCAGAGCAATATAACAAAGGATGAAGAAATGGACACATTTTCTAAAACAAAGTTTCACATAAAGTTTCCATTTAAGAGGCAGCTTCCTAATTGATATTTTCTTCTAATGTCAAATGAAACTAATAACTGAAATCTGATTACATGGATTTCAATTTTTAATAAAGATTTATGAAACAGACATACCATGAATCTCTATGTCACTGAAGAGAGTACCTTTAAAGAACAAAGTTCCTTTAAAGTTAATTTAGGGAGTAAATTTTAAGTCCAAATATTAGAGTGACAGCTTAAGAAATCATTTAAATTTCAAGTTTTAATCATCTTTGCTTCAACATATAAGTAACTATGTCAATATCTTTAAAAAATATCGTATATTATTTAAAAAGTAGTTTTATAATACTTAAATAATATTCACATAAATATGAGAAAGCACAATAATGTATACATTTAAAGAACAATATATAACCTGAACTGATAGCTAGTTGCTACTATCTCACTTCCTTATTAAAGCATGCCAGTATTACTAAGGTTATATAAATGTATATATTTATGTATGTATATATACTGGGTACTATATCAACATGTATCTACTGTAACACATACTCCAGCTCAGGGCTTTAAGTTAACAAATATAAGAGCACTCATTATGTTCAAGAAATGCAGGAGAACATAAAGATGAGTAAAGACAAAAGAGGAAAGCAAGCTTACGCTTAATGCTAGGCACCATCAAATATCTTCATTTAATATTCACAACAATGCTATAAGGTATTACCATTCTCATGTCTACTAGTATAACTGGGAAAACTGAGACTCAGACAATGTTGAAAACTTGCATAAAATTACAAAGCAACTAAGGGTAGAGATTCAATTCAAATGCAAGTCTGTATGATTCCAAAACCTCAGGCCTTTCACACGATATGATTCCATACTGTTCTTACAACACAAGTGAAAATATACACATGAATATAATGAACAGAAGACAGTGTATAATAAGTTATACAGAGACCACTGAGCAAGGATTTTGAGAAAAAAGATAGAGTTTAAAATGTTCCTGAGAAAACAACTAACATTTTAGCAGACAGCAATTAGCAGTTAGAATATTCTAGGATTAAGGAACAGCACAGCATAAAAAGTATTTTCAAGATAGAATGTATTTTGTCAAAGTGTATATATTGGAGGTGAGGGTTAACCTTTTGTAGGCCATAAGCATCTATAGACACAAGCATCAGACCTTTTTTAATTAAATTCAAAATATCATGGCAGTTAACTGGTTAAAGTAGAAAAGTGAAGACTACAATGGGAAATAAAACTAGACATTTAAGGTAAGACAAGTCATAGAAGACTTTGAACTTTACTCTATAGGCACCGAGGAATCACCCTAAGTGCTTAAACAAGAAAATTACATTATCAAATCTGCACTTTAGAAAAATAATGGTATCAATAGATTAAATTAAGAAGAGAGTAGAGGCTTATAGGCATATAGGCCAATTTGGAGGCTACAATAGTCAACTAAGTCAGTGAGGGCAGAACTACCATCTGCCATTTTCATTGTGTAGCACCAATCAGCACATACAACACTGTAACCAGCAGGCATCCAAGAAAATAAGGCTATGATAACATTCCTACAAAAAAATTAGGGCTGAACTAGGACACCAGCAGTAAACAAAGTTATAGAACAGCCAAAATATTTGAAGGACACAATCAATAGAAAAGTTTAGAAATGTAGGGAGGTTGAGAAAGAAGGCATTAAGGCTGAAATTTTACTAAGTGACTGAAATTTTGATATTTTATCCACAAAGAAAAGTAAATACATTTTTAAATAGCAATCTATATAGTTGGTTTCAAAGGTCTGCTTCATTCTAAATTAAATTTGTAAGTATTTATATAGACAAGCCCATTACAGGTTGAACAAAAATTACAATAGTTTGCAAAAGTTCTTGAAAATCATTTCAAGAAAAACTTGCTAGATGGATATATCAGGGCTACTTGGACTACGTTTTATTCAAACTTACTTTCTCCATCACCATCTTTATCAAATTCTTCTATCATAGCTCGAAGTTCTTCATCACTCATGTTTTCACCCAATTCTCTGGCAACACGTCGCAAATTCCTCAAGCTTATTTTACCTGAATCGTCATCGTCAAATAGTTTAAATGCCTTCAATATTTCTTCATGTGGATCTCTTTCTAATATCCAGTCTGTCACTAGAGTTAAAAATAAATAAATAAAGAGAAAAAAATAAAACTTTATAGTCACAAAGCCATTCATTTGTGATATCAACTAAGTACCAAATGAAAAATAAATCTGTCAACATTTACTAGTAACTTGAAAATAAAATGCCATATCAGAGCCCAAAAAGTCAGATAAACCTAAAATTAAAAATCAAATCCATATTTTTTAATGTAAACTTTATAATATCAATAACTCATCCTATTATAAAAGTAAGCAAAATTATTTACATTGCGCAGACCCAAAATAAAAAGAATTATACTTATACCATATTTATCTAAGGTTTACCATTATCAAGAACTGTTGTAGGCTCTAATGACATCAAGCACATTAGTCTAGGCCAGGGTTAGTAACCTAGTTGGAGAGATGTTATACCAACAAACAATTAAAATTAACTAGATAGCCTGGCCAGTATGGCTCAGTGGCTGAGCTTAGATCCATGAACCAGGAGGTCACAATTCAATTTCCAGTCAGGCACATGCTAGGGTTGTGGGCTTAATCCCCAATAGGAGGAGTGCAGGAGGCAGCTGATGATTCTCATCATTGATGTTTCTCTCTCCCTCTCCCATCTTTCTCTGAAATCAATAAAAACATATTTTTAAAAACCTAACTAGATAAAAGATGTTTGCTGGCTAAACTTAATAGTAACACTAATTGCTCCTCAAATTTAATCCAACTTAAAAACAAAAAACAAAAAAACTGACAAATTAATAAAATGTACTGTCATCATTGATTTAGACACAATCTCAGAAAACAGATGAAAATCTCACTGATTCCTTCATGATTACAAGAATCTCTTCGTTTCCAAAATATGAGAAGTAGTTACTAAAAGAATTAAATCTGATTGCAATAACACAGCCAGGAAAAAAATAAAAGGTCTGAATATGCATTTTGTTTAGCAAAATAATAACTTTAGACAAGTAAATAAAATTAAGGGAATACTTTCAGACATTGATAGCTAAGAGTATAAATGTATTTTAATATACTAAATGTAATCTATAATAATAAAAGGGTAATATGCTAATTAGACCAGACTTCTTCCAGACATCATTCCAGACATCATTCCTGACCAAGCTGGCGCTGGAGGGAAGCCAGCCTGGATCCCAGGTGCCTGCTGGCAGCTGGAGAAGGGAAGGGAAGCTGGTGCCGGCAGTAGGGGAAGGAAGGCCTGCATGAATTTTCCTGGATCAGGCCTCTAGTAATCATATACAGTTTATTCAATATTTTCAATATTACCAGTCTTAATAGCCACAATAAAGAAGCTGTAGCATATAGATGAAAATCTGAAAATATCTAAGTAAACTGGAGTAATTCTGCAAACTAGTCTATCACTATAACAAAAGATATTTATGACTCTCGCTGTGCCATTAAAAATAAATCAATCCTGCCTGGCTTGTGTGGCTCAGCAGTTGAGTGTCGACCCAGGAACCAAGAGATCACCAGTTCAATTCCCGGTCAGGGCACATGCCCAGGTTGTTAGCTCAGTCCCCTGCCGGGTGCGTGCAAGAGGCAGCCAATCGATGGATGTTCCTCTCTCTCGTTTATGTTTCTATCTATCCCTCTCCCTTCCTCTCTCTAAAAATCATTAAAAACAATTATAAATAAATAAATCCTACTGAAGTTTATGAAAGCATTAAAAACTTGCAAATGCTTATAGATGGGAAGTATTAGAATGTTTAATGCACCCAAAAAGAAAAATACAATTTAAGTCCCCAATATTTTATTATTGTTTTGCTGCTATTTCATCGTATTAACATTCAAGATGTTAAATCTTCTACACATATATTCAAGTTCTCTTTTTCTCCTAGCCATTAATTTTATCCACAGTCTTCCAAGTAACTAATTGAAGTATATTATTATAAGTATGCAAATCATCAAAGCTCATAAATATTCAGTCAAAAGGAGTTGGCATATATACAGCCATAACACCAAAATAAAATACCACACTTAACTCTATGGCTCATACTCAACTTATTTTGAATTTAGTCCCAACAAAAAAGCAGGACAAGGGGGAAAAAAAAAGTGTTAAGAAATTTTCCTCACCAATTAAGTAATTTTACATGACAGGTGAACCAAAAAAGCAGCTTGCCGAAAGTATTAATGTACTTAAAGAAGCAACAGGGTGATCTGGGGAACAGATGGGGCTCCAAAATATATAAATTTTTATCCTACTAGTGCTTTAATTGTGTTAGTTACTTCAGACTTGTGTGTATATATAATCTTTTATCAATAATTGCCTTAGAATGCAACTTTTCTTGGGAACTATAAATATCCATCATTCTAAATAGCTAAAACAGTAAACTTTAAGGTGACTCTCCTCCATGCCTTCATGTTCTATTCCTGTCCTACAAAGTAGAATTTAATTTTAAGAAAGACATTGTCTTTCAATGAACATAAATCAACTGACATGCAAGCAGTTAAGGTGGGTTCAATCTATTTCACAAATTTCTGTCCAGGTAACTCGTTTTTCAAATTATTAATTATTACAGGCCTGGTGCACAAAGATTCGTGCAAGATTAGGCCTTCCTTCCCCTGGCTGCCTGCACCAGTTTCCCTCCAGCACCCAGGACCTGGGCGACTTTGCTCCAACGGGGCAACTGGGACTGCTTTGCTCCAGTTGCTGCCACCAACCACCGGGGCATGCTCCAACCCGCTGCACAGCACCTGGAAGCATGCCCCCATCCCAGGCATGTGTGTGTCCCTGGGGTAAGGATGTACTCCAAGCCACGCCACACCACACCACCCAACTCGGATCACATCCCCACCCCTGGTGTGTGTGTGTCCACTGGGGTGGGGGCAGCATGCAGTCCCCTCCTACCCATCTGAATATGCAGCTCCTCCTGAACAGTAGTGATGCAGCTTCCTCAAGCCGGTAGTGATGCCAGGCTAACTTGCATATTACCTATCTATATTTATAGATACTATTAGGAATGTACTTCCTCAAAATATTTAGACCTTACACTTTATAAAAATCATTTGTGAATATAGCAAATTAAAAGACACTAAAAGTTTATCAAAAATCATTAAAAGTAATACTAGAAATATAGCTTCGACTATATATCTCACTGACTTTTGGAAGGCTCTATCCAAAAATACCAGTTACTATAAACAGTAACTGGTTTACTCAAAGTTTTGGAGTCCAAACTCCTCCCACTATCACCAAGATAACAGTCAATGCTCCACTCCCAAAAGAATGAGAGCATTGTTTTTTGTTTATTTGTTTGTTTTAAATATATTTTATTGATTTTTTTACAGAGAGGGAGGGAGAGGGATAGAGAGTTAGAAACATCGATGAGAAACATGGATCAGCTACCTCCTGCACACCCCCTACTGGGGATGTGCCCTCAAGGAAAGTACATGCCCTTGACCGGAATTGAACCTGGGATCTTTCAGTCTACAGGCCAACACTCTAACCACTGAGCCAAACCGGTTTTGGCAATAGCATTTTTAATAGTTTCCCATATTTGAAAAGACTGAACATTTTCAATCCCATAAACCTAATCAGTGATCAGATCCTATCTTTTTAACTCTTAAATGTATCCCTTTTCATTCTCACCATCTTCAATATAAAACATATTATTTACCACATAGCTTCTGGTCACCTACATTTAAATTTTAAATTCCTTGAAAGAAGAACCTCTTAATAACTTTTAATTCCTTCCCTCACCCCAGCACAGTACCAACTGCAAAAAAAAAAAAAAGTATTTATTAAATAAGCAAAACAAAAACAATAATATTCTATTATATATAGCCAATGAAATAATAAATACTATGTGCCAAAACACAGATGGAACACAAATATCTGACTTATCTTGGTCTTACTTTAAAGCAGCAATTCCTAAGATACCTGTGTTACACACTAGTATCAGGCTGTCCAGATTCTAAACTTATTAAATTTTAACATTTTTTCCTAGCACTGAGAAGAATCCAGTTAAATGTCTGATTTCATGCAGAAATATTATAAATCAATATCTTCAGACAGCTAATACATGTACATAAAACTAAGACTCAAGGAGAATCCAAGATGGCGGCATAGGTAAACACATACACTGCTGCCTCGCACAACAATTTCAAAACTACAACTAAAAGACAGAACGGACATCATCCAGAACTACAGGAAAGCTGGCTGAGAGGAAGTTCTACAACTAGAAGGAAAGAAAGGGGCTCATAGAGACCCAAAGGAGCTGTAAAAAGCTGAGGTACTGAGACGCACGCACTGAGAGAGCGGGTGCCAGAGTACCTGGCTGGCTTTCTCTGGTGGGAGGGAAACGGAGACTCCCAATAGTATTGAACCCCTTATCTTACGACACTAAACCCCAAATCCAGACAAAACTCATACGGGGAGAGTTTGGACTGTGAAAAGGGAGAGGTGCACGGTAATTTAGGGGAGTCGCAAAAGATCAGAGGTCTGGTGGCGCACAAGGCGCTGTGCAGAGGACAAATTGCTGATTGTGCCACTGGCTTTTGCGAGTGGGCGGGAGACAGACCCTCCCAATTGTGCCACTACTGACTCCACTAAGCGCCTGTTTCAGGCAAAACCCTGGGGACCTAGACTCGCGTGGTCCTGGTGCGCAGGGGAGCCGGAAAGACAGCGGTCTAGAGGCACTGCGGGAGCGCGCGCACAAGGACTGCTCAGCTCCAGCAATTACCCAGTCACGTGAGACTCGGGCCATGGAGGGCAGGGCCGACTGGAAGGCAAGGCAGTCCCTTAAGCCCTGAGACTCCAGCACTTCCAAGCTCACCAGAGGCTTCTTCGGCTTTGCAAGTATCATAAGGCTGAATTCAACACAGAAATTTCCCTGGCATAGTGAAAATGTCGAGACAAGGGAAGGGATCACAAACAAAAGAAATGGAGGAAAAAAAAAACTGGATATAGAGTTCAAAACCATGCTTATAAGGTTTTTTAAGAACATGCTAGAAAAGATGGATAAATTTATCAAGTCCCAAGAGGAGATGCAAAAGGACCAACTAGAGATGTAAAAGATCCAACTAGAGATGATGGATAAATTTAGCGAGTCCCAAGAGGAGATGAAAAAGGACCAACTAGAGACACTGACTGAAATAAAAATATTATACAGAGTCCTAACAGCAGAATAGAGGAAGGCAAGAATCAAGTCAATAATTTGAAATATAAAGAAGCAGAATACACTCATCTGGAAAAGCAAGAAGAGAAAAGAATCCAAAAATGTGAAGATAATGTAAGGAGACTCTGGGACAGCTTCAAGCATACCAACATCAGAATTGTGGGGGTGCCAGAAGAAGAGAGAGAGCAAGATATGGAAAACCTATTTAAAGAAATAATGACTGAAAACTTCCCACATCTGGTAAAAGAAATACTTACAAGTCCAGGAAGCACACAGAACCCCATATAAAAGGAATCCAAAGAGGACCACACCAAGACACATCATAATTAAAATACCAAGAGCAAAAGACAAAGAGAGAATATTAAAAGCAGCAAGAGAAAAACAGTTCATCACCTACAAGGGAGCACCCATACAACTGTTAGCTAATTTCTCAACAGAATCAATGCAGGCCAGACAGGAGTGGCAAGAAATATTCAACGTGATGAATAGCAAGAACCTACAAACAAGAATACTCTATCCAGCAAAGCTATCATTCAGAAATGAAGGGTAGATAAAGAGCTTCACAGAAAAGAAAAAGCTAAAGGAGTTCATCAACTCCAAACCAGTATTATATGAAATGCTGAAAGGTACTCTTTTAGAAGAGGAAGAAAAAGCTAAAAGCCAAAAAATTATGAACAAATACATATCTATCAACAAGTGAATCTAAAAATTAAGTGAATTAAAAATTTGATCAACAAAATAAACTGGTGAATATGATAGAATCAGGAGCACAGAAAGGGAGTGGACTGATCATTCTCAGGGGGGAAGGGGTGAGGGGTGTACAGGGAGAAACTGGACAAAAATTATACACCTATGGATGAGATCAATGGGAGGGAAGTAAGGGTAGAGGGAAGGGTGGGAGCTGGGTGGAGGGGTGCTATGGAGGGGAAAAAAGAGAAACAAATGTAATAATCTGAATAATAAAGATTTAATTAAAAAAAAAAAAAACTAAGACTCAAATTTCTGATTTAGAGTTATTTGTCCCAAAGTATAAAACATATAGTCAACTGTGGTAAGTCGTTCTTCAAAAATAAAAAGCAGCCCTAGCTATTTTGGCTCAATGGATAGAATGTCAGCCTGTAGACTAAAGGGTCACAGATTGGATTCTGGTCAAGCGCACATATCTCATTTGCAGGCTCCCTGGTCCTGGCTGGGGCTCATGTCGGAGGCTACCAATCAATGTGTTTCTCTCACTATCAATGTTTCTCTCTGTGTCGCTCACCCTTCCTTCCACTTTCTCTAACAATCAACTGATTTGTGAGGATTAACAAAAACAAAAATAATAAAACATAGGGAGAATACACGGTTCTTGTCTGAATGACACTCAAACAATAATAAGTGTTTATAGAGACGGCTGGTATTCTCAATAGGTAACCTGAGAATAGCTAACATATATGCTTAGCCATGACCCTTTATTCTAGAAGGAATCCATATTTCTGCTCTACTAATAACATAGGAAAGATGGAGGGTCAGGAAAAGGTTGAGATGGCATGGGATTCTTCCTTCAGTGGCTAATAAAATTAAAATTATATTCACTTTAGATGAAATAGTGTGTTTAGTAAAATTATGAAAGACAATGATACATTACCTAAAATAGCTATAAATGTGAAAAAAGATAATCACAAAAGTATAAATATATGCTGTAGAAGACTTTTTATGTTTCAGCGATGCAATGATTATTTCCAGCCATTATAACAAATAAAGCAAAAACTATTTTTAAAATTATAACAACAAATATTTAATAGCACTTATATTTGCTAAACCCTTGCCTAAGTACCTTACATATTATTAACTCACTTATTCCTCATGATAACCCTGTGAGGTACACAACTATCCCCGTTGTACAGCTGAAAATGAGGCAAAGAGAAGTAGAATGCCCAAGTAACACCGCTAGTAAGTGACAAAACCAAGACCTGAAGGCAGGCAATCTGACTGCAAAATTGTCCATGCTAAACTACTACATTATACCAAATGTACCTGAATTATAGCTCTTTCCTAATATCTTCTTCACTATATCCTAAGCCTTATTTCTATAAATAAACCATCTTAGCCTAAAATCATAAACTCCAAGAGAGGCTTTCTCCCTCTTCTCAAGTAAATAAATCTACAATTTAGAGGTGGAAAAAAGAAATATGCTCCCCAAAGGGACAGAATGCCTCTCTAAACTGTCATCTGTCAGTTTGTAAGTTGAGAACCTTCTGTGCTGTGCTTTCTTTCTCTTTTAGGTTTATCCTTTAACTTCTCTCTTCTTCGCTTTTGGTTTGAATTTTCAGATTAAATAAAAATTATATAATGATATGAATCTATTTTTCTATATGTACTAATTGTCATTTCTTTTTTATTCCCATACTGCTTCTTACTAAATAAAGGATTTGATTGTGAGCGTAACTGAATTTGTTCCTAAATTTTAAAAATTACTATACAATTTCTTATGTTATGATCCACATAAAGTGCTACCATTGGTGTAGAAAATAAATTTAATGAAAACAAATGTAAATATTTATACACTCTATGTATAAAACTCTAGGCAATATAAGATGTAACATACATATAGGATATATATACATATATGTAGTAAAATAAAGTATTCCTATATATGTGTGTATGTGTATGTATATATACACATATGTATGTGCATATATATGTACATATATATATGTATATGCCATAAATAATTTTCTAAAATCATCTATACAAAAGTTTAACCATATTAAGTCCATGACACATTATCTTCAGTTGGTTGTTCTAAAATATTTCTCCTGCTTCCAGTTTCCCTTATTACAATCCTCTCCCCACTGGCAACTTAAAACAGATGACTTTATTCACCAAGATCAAAGTCATCAAGAACATGTGGCCCCACAGAAATGGCTTTGTCAACTTGAAGGCATGTATTTTTTCTACAAAGATACCAGCTGCTACAGGTTCCCTCTTCTCCCACATTGCCAACAGGAATCACACACTAAATGGTCTTGGGAAATCTTTTTCAAACAAAATGACACCAAATTTTCTATTTTCAAACAAAATACCAAATTTTTTTATCACCTTTTAGTTTTGTCATAAATACACATTACTTGGAAAGACATTCTTCCATAAAATCTTGGTTAGAATCTCCAGAACAAAACAAAAGACAAAATGCTAAATCCCACAGCAAAGCTATAAACCTTTTTTCTTCGAAAATCAACATAAAATGTATCTAAAATAACCCTGTAAGATTCATATAGAGCAATGTTCTTTAACAAAATTCTATAACTCTGAGAATTAAAAAAATACTGATATTAACTAGATAATTTCCTAACAACTGTTAATTACAAAGACTATTAAAATACACACCAACTTCATTAAAATCTTCAAAGGTGATTTTCCCTGTGGCTTCTCTGTCATAGTCTTTAAGAATCTTCAGTACATCAGCTTTTTTTACATCAAACCCCAAGGCTCTCATTGCCACCTTTTGGATTAAAAAGGAAAAGCAAATTATAAAGCATTCCTTCAAAACAAAGAAAATGATTTCTTAAGTAAATTTTTACAACTTAAGAAATGATGACACATTAATAAAACATATAACTCTTTTGCGTGTTTTATGACTCTAAAATAGTAAAGAGATAGTTTTTCTTCACTGTGAAATTAAATGGCAATTTGTTAACTTTATATATCTTTTTTTATATGACAAACTAAGCAATGAGGGTTTATGGAATGTACTATGCAATGTACTGACATAGTGCACAGATATAACAAGTTCTTTGTTCTCAAAGGATTAACAACCAAAATGAAAAAAAATGGCATAGCATAAATATTAAAAAAGATATACACTAAAAAAAAGTTAAAACCCAATGAAATAAGAAATATCATCAGACTCTACATGATCAGTTACCAGATAGTGCATGACCCCAAGTTTAGAGAAAGATCTTATTACTATACTAGAGGCCCAATTCATGCACCGGTGGGGTCCGGCCGGCCTGTTGGCAGAAGGAGACAGAAGGAGGTTGGCTGGTTGGTCCACCCTGATCAGGCTCCAATCAGGGCTGGGCCGGCTGGTGGGAGGCGTTGTGGGCAACTGGCCTGCAGGTCCCACTCCCAATTGGGGTGGGGGAGGGCAAACTGGGGGCAGGGCCAGCATAGGGAGGGGCTGTAGGCCAGCTGGCCCCACCCCTGAATGGAGTGGGGGGGGGGCTGATTGGGGATCAGTGGCTGGGGAAGGGGCCATGGGAGGTTGGCCAGCTGCCCCGCCCTCAATGGGGTGGGAGGGGCTGATCAGGGATAGGGCTGGTCAGAGAGAGGGGCTGCTGATCAATTGGGAACTCATCAGGGGCAGGGCCAGCCAGGGGGAGGGGCTATGGAAGATTGGGGTGGGAGAGGCCAATCAGGGGCAGGGCCAGCTCAAGGGAGGGGTCATAAAAGGTTGGCCGGCCAGCCTCATGCCCAGATCAGGCAAGTTCGCTGGCTGCAGTGGGTGTCACAGCAACCGGTCCTTCCAGTCGTTACAGCATTACTGTCACTGACTTTTTATATATGTATACAGATATGGAGTCATCAATGGTGGGATCCCTCAGCCTGGCCTGCACCCTCTCACAATCCAGGACCCTTTGGGGGATGTCAGAGAGCCAGATTCAGCATGATCAGCTAGGCCAATGGATCCCACAGGTGCAGGAAGTATGCATATAAGATCTTCCTGCCCTCCTCCCTTTCCACTTCTCTCTGAGAGTCATCTGTCTGTTCCATATTTCCATGCCTGTGATTTCTGCTCCTGCATTGAGCATCTGCCCCTGGTGGTCAGTGCGCATCACAGTTACTAGATAGTCAGCCAGTAGGCCGGTTACTAACCTATCTAATAAAAGAGTAATATGCAAATTGACCATACCTCCGCTATTCCCACAAGCCACACCCACCAGTCAATCAGAAGTGAGTATGCAAATTAACCCAACTAAGATAGCTGTGGCCACAGAGCAAGCAGGAGGCTTGGCTCTGCTCAAGGCTACAAAGTTTCAATTATAGAAGACAAATAAATCCCAGGTACCAGGGCCTCTGCGTGGGTTGCCGGGGAATGTTGCCAGCCTGCAAACCATCACAGGCCCCTCGCCCAGGCCACCACATGCCTCAAGGTAACCCCCACCCTGATCCAGAACACTCTTCAGGCCAAACCAGCTGGCCCTCACCTGTGCATCAGGCCTCTATCCTATCTAATAAAAGAGTAATATGCAGATTGACCATCACTCCAACACACAAGATGGCTGCCCCCATGTGGTCAAAGATGACTGCCCCCACAAGATGACCACCACAAGATGTCCAGCAGGAGAGAGCAGTTGAGAGGACCCAGGTCTGCAAGGGAGGGCAGTTGTGGGCAATCAGGCCAGCAGGGGAGGGCAGTTAGCGGTGACCTGGCCAGCAGAGGAGGGAAGTTGGGGATGACCTGAACTGCAGAGAAGGGCAGTTGAGGGGGACCCAGACCTGTAGGGAAGGATAGTTAGGGGTGACCAGGCCTGCACGGGAGGGCATTTAGGGGTAAACATGCTGGCAGGGGAACAGTTAGGCATCAATCAGGCTGGCAGGGGAGTGGTTAGGGTATGATCAGGCTGGCAGGCAGAAGCAGTTAGGGGCAATCAGGAAAGCAGGCAGGCAAGCTATTGGGAGCCAGCAGTCCTGGACTGTGAGAGAGATGTCTGATTGCCCATTTAGGCCTGATCCTACCTGAATCGGGCCTAAATGGGCAGTCAGGCATCCCTCGAGGGGTCCCAGATTGGAGAGGGTATAGGATGGGCTAAGGGACACACCCCCTGACGCACAAATTTCATGCACCTGGCCTCTAGTATATAGATAAAGGAAGGAGAGACATGTTTCTGGTTAAAACTTGAGGGATTCAAGTTGTTCCCTAATATACGGATTAAGTTGAACAGAAGGATATTTAGAAAAGGATTACTGGTATTAAAACACCAAAATAAAGAATAAGCTTAAGAACAGTGAACAGAGCAGCTTACCTTATCTGAATGTGAAGCGCTCAGGTGGTAAAAGGAATTAGCAAATGAGAAACATAGGTGGTAATAAAAGTGTGGAAACCATTTAATAAAAATCAAAGGAATCTGAACTTTATGCAGTGTATAAGGAGCCACCAACGATTTATAAGCACTGAACAATGGGAAAAGGCTTTGAGAAAGATGAATGTATAAGGTAAACTAAAAATGAAGAAACCACTTAGGAAATTCCAGATATGAAATAAGATTCTCAAAGCAAGATAATAACAATGGCAACAAATGAGAGAGACATTATAAAGGAAAAACAGATAAAAGCTAGGTAACTAAAACAAACAACAACAAAAAATAAATGTGGTAAAAAGAGCCAAAGTGCTGCAAAAAAGCCACCTCTTTCATTGTGTTGAATGTCAAATACATATTACCTTAAACACTAATCTCCCCTTGTATCATTATAAATAATTCCAGGCCTTAAAGTTGGCATTTCTCCCCATTAATAGTGAGTCAGTATCACACATCAATTATGTTGTTTGCACCAGAGAAAATAAGTTGAGACTGTGTTTATGAACTTACAAATTAAAAGACAAAAAAACATTCCCTCAATTGAAAAAAAAAAAAATGAATGGCCAAAAAATATAGTAAGAACTGTTTAAATACTATAGTTTGAAAAGTTTTAATCATGTATATGAAAAATAAGTCCCTCCATAGAAGAAATGTATTTTTACATTTAAAATACTATTCATTTTACCAGGTGAAAAGGGGTTTCTAAAAAGATGTTAGTACTATTTAATTTTATTGTAGCACTTAACTGTGAAGTGTTTAAAATGGTTTCATATTTCTAAAACCAATTTAGTTAAAATATTTAGAAATGTATTTTTAGCTGTCAAAAATGCATGTCATTTTAACAGAAAAAATATACTGTTTTAAAATCTATCATTACCTTTAATTCATGATAATCTATTGCTTCATCTTTGTCCGTGTCAAATAGTTCAAAAGCATCTTTAATTTCTTGTTTTTGTTCTTCAGAGAGTTCTCTTCTTTTTTTCCTCTTTGTTTTGTCTACAAGTTCACTTCTATAGAATGAAAACAGTCTATTTAGTCCACTTAATTCCTATTTTCCTATGCCTCTAGATGATTAAAATAAGATTTCAAAAATGCAACCATAAACCTTAGCCAGTGAATAACTTTCTAAATTTCTTAAAAGGACCTATTTTGAGAAAAAAAAATTTTTTTCCTTACTTATTGCAGAGTTGAAACTGCTATAAATTTGCACTTCCCAAAACTGAGAAATGTTACAGGTTATTAAAAAAAAAGAAGAGGACCTAGCTTTGTATTTATCCCACTAATATTAGTGTGGAAGAAGCAAGAACTGTGAATAAGAAACATTATTTCATGTCAGAAACCCCAGCATAAAAAAACAAAGCATCCATATTTATTTTCATCAATCTACAATATAAAATAATTTTAAAAGAAAATTAAATTCGTAATTGACTCTCGCTATATATCTGACTTACTTGTGTTTTGTAAATTACTACCAAAAAAAACAAACACCATAATTTTTCAATTAACTTACAAACTACTTTGTATTGTACACTAGAAATGTTTTTAGATGACACACTTCTCATAGTTTGGCACTTCATAATTTCTTTGGTGGGTGCTAACCCATTGGCCAAAATACTGAGTCCAAACAGATCACAATTATTAAACGCCTAAAAAGTACCTAATTGTGCCAATTCTACACCATGTGAAGTCAATGGTCTTAGAAATCTCAACACTTAAAAACTTAGATTTAACTTCTCACAAACTTCTGAAAAAACTTTCCTGCCGAGACCGGTTTGGCTCAGTGGATAGAGCGTCGGCCTGCGGACTGAAAGGTCCCAGGTTAGATTCCGGTCGGGGGCATGTACCTTGCTTGCGGGCACATCTCCACTGTGGGGCGTGCAGGAGGCGGCTGATGGATGTCTTTCTCTCATCGATGTTTCTGACTTTCTATCTCTCTCTCTTCCTCTCTGTAAAAAATCAATAAAATATATTAAAAAAAAAAAAAACTTTCCCAAGGAAATTTATTTTAAAATTTATTTTAAAAGGCTCGAAATGTCTTCAGAGAGGTTGATCCAAGTGTCCCAAATTTCCAAGCGGGACTTCAACATTTGTTATAAATGCTGAAACAGAAAATTGCATAAAACCTTAAACTATAAAACCCGGTGGATTTTACTAGAATACGCTATCTGTTTGCATTTGAAGTTTTGTTCTCTAAAAATCTACCCCCAGAAAAGCCCGGGGCGGGGGAAAGAAGGTAAGAAGGGGGGAGGGAGACGGTAGGAGAAGGCTGGACAGTGACAGTGACCAGATACAAAGCTGCGATGGTCCAGAAGAGGCTCCGCTGAGCGCCCGTCGCCCCCCGCGGGCAGTCCTTCTCTGCCCACGGTACTTCCCCAAGGCCAAGGCCAGAACCGACCCAACGGACCCCCTCCCAGGGAACCGCAGTGACCCGTGAGCAGAACACAGAGCGGTGTCACTGCTTAGTTATTTTTAAACCAACTCCTCTAGGTGAGGCTGGGGGCGCGGGCCGCAGAGGGGGTCAGCGGTCCGGCTCCAGGGGAGGCCAAGGGGCTCAAGACATGTCGGTAACGTGGGCCTCCGGGTACCGGGTGCCGCAGGACCCGCCCGGGGGGACCGGCACGGAGGAGCCCGGTTATCCTTTCCAAAATTTGCAGGAGCTACGTCATGAGCAGCGCGGCTGCGGCAGGGGGGCCGGAAGCCGGGAGGGCGGCGCTGGACCAGGGATGCTGCTCCCCGGCCTGACTTCCCGCGGAAACAACGCGGAAGAAACCTCGCGCGACTTCGCCGCCTCCGTGCAAAGGACGCGGCCCAGCCTTGGGGCGGCTCAAAGCCCCAACGCGTGGATGGGTACGACCACCTTCGCAGAGATGCACGGGGCTCGGCGGCCCCTAGGAGCCCGCCGGGGCGAGGGGTCCGGCCCGGAGGGTGGGCCGAGGTTCCTTTTCCGGGACCCCCAAAGGCATCCTCCCTTCCTCACCTCGGCCCCCCGCCACGGCCTCCCTTCCACACCCGCCCCGGGGCCCGTTGCCGGGGGATGGAGGGCGTCGCCGCCGCCGCCGCCGCCTCGTTACCGACCTCAGAGCTAAACTCATTTTCTCTTCGGACACAGACGTTCCTCTCAAGAACGACTTTAACCCCCTTACGCAAGGTAGCACGACGCCCACCAGCCGTTCAACAGACACCCCCTCTCTCTCTCTCCCTGCGGCCTCGAGGACCGCCCACGAGCCGGCCACTCCTGAGCTGGATTGGTTGAAACGGAGACTGTCCTTTGCCGCTCTGGCGGA
>PVJN01034095.1:0-22999 GCA_004026805.1 Lasiurus borealis | reverse complement strand
TGTTTTCCACCCAAAAAGCTTTTACCTTAACTGGGTAGTGACACATCTTAATATATGGCCTCCTTCTGCCTGTTGAAAATAGATGCAGTTAGAAAAATAATAAAATGATGTAAAGTGATAATAATCAGGTGACTGAAAAGAATCTGGGTCATCAAAATGAACACCAGCAAAGCTTACCTACTGCACTAGTTTTCTGTTTCTGTCTTAGCAAATTAACAAACTCAGTAGCTATGTAACACCAAATTTTTATCTCCTGGTAGTATGTATGTTAGTAGCTTTGGTTTATTTATCTCAGTCATACAAGGTCAAAGTTATTATCTAGGTACATTCAGGTTATTGGCAGCATGAATTTCCATGCAATAGTAGAAATAAAGTCCCATTTCTTTGTTGGATATCTACTGTGGTTCTTTCTCAAATTCTTACTGATTTCTCTCCTCTATTTCAAAGCCATTACTTGCAGTCCAATCCTTCTCTGTCTTTGAATCTTTGTCTCACGTTTCTGCTGCATCTCTCTAATTCAACTCTTCTTTCTCTCTCTTCCACTTTTATAACTACACTAGAGGCCCAGTGTATGAAATTCATGCACAGGGAGGTGTGTCCCTCAGTCCAGCCTGAATCCTCTCCAATCTGAGACCTCTTGAGGGATATCCCAGTGGGATTGGGCAGTTGGACATCCTTACAATCCAGGACTGCTGGCTCCCAACAGCTTGCCTGCCTGCCTGCCTGCCTGCCTTCCTAATTGCTCCTAACTGCTTCTGCCTGCCAGCCTAATCACCCCCTAAGCACTCTCCTGCCAGCCTGATTGATGCCTAACTGCTCTTGTATCAGCCTGTTTGACCCTAACTGCTCTCCCTTACAAGCCTGGGACCCTCCCAACCGCCCTCCCCTACCGTCTTGATTGCCCCCAACTACCCTCCCCTGCTAGCCTGATCACTCACAACAGCCCTCCCCTGATGGCCATCTTGTGTCCACATGGGGCAGCAATCTTGTGTGCTGGAGTGATGGTAAATTTGCATATTGCTCTTTTATTAGATAGGCTAGAGGCCTGGTGTATGGGTAGGGGTGGTGGCCAGTTGGTTTGCCCTGAAGGATGTCCTGGATCAGGTCTGAGGGTTCCTTTGGGGCTTGGGGTGGCCTTGACTAGAGGTCTGTGGTGTTTTACAGGCTGACCATGCCCCCCCGAGGCCTTGGTATCTGGGAATTATCTTCTATGATTGAAACTTTGTAGTGGAGGCCAAGGTAGGCCAGGCCTGCGGGAGCTTGGCGTCCTCCATCACCAGGGGAAATCCAAGTCTCCTGCTCTCTCAAACTATGTGGCTGCTGTCATTTTTGTTGGGATTTATTTACCTTCTATAATTGAAACTTTGTAGCCTTGAGTGGAGGCCTGGGCCCACCAGGGTGTACAGAAAGCTTGGCTTCCTCCATTGCTGGAGAAACCCAAGCCTCCTGCTTGCTCCATGGCCACATCCATCTTGGTAGGGTTAATTTGAATACTTGCTCCTGATTGGCTGGTGGGTGTGTCTTGTGGGTGTAGTGGAATGATGGTTAATTTGCATATCACTTTTTCATTAGATGACACTAGAAGCTCGGTGCACAAAATTCATGCACAGGGGTGGGAAGGGGATCCCTTACTCGACCTGCATCCTCTCCAATCCAGGAGCCCTCAGGGGATGTCCTACTGAGGGCTTAGGCCTGCTCTCCTTGGTTCTCTGCTCTCTTCAGGGCCACTTGGCCACTCTCGGGGTGCTGTGGGCAATGGCCAAGCAGGCCCTACTCTCAGAGGCCACCTCCTCCCACTCAGGACTGGAGGACTCCAGTGGGGTTGAGAGGACTGAGCGCCTCCATCTTGTGGCTATGGGCGCCACCATCTTTGTGTAGGAGTGATGGTAAATTTGCCTATTAATCTTTTATTAGATAGGATTAGCTCCACTTGAATACACTCAGATAATCTCCCCTTTCAATGTCCGATATCTTCAAAGCTTGTTAATATGAATACTCATATTAACATACTCACAGGTTACATAGATTAGGGTGTTGTCATTTTTTTGGGGAGGGCAGCATTGTTATGCTTATCCCACCATCATAAACTTAGGTCAGATTTAAGATATATAGTATAACTATAATTTATTTACTATATGCGAACACTGACATACATTGGGATCGCTGGTAGAAATATTTTGTATATTACACCATTGTGTAGCTTTATCTTAAAGATTTACATTTTTTTCAATAGTAGCATAGGTTGCAAAAACCGTTTCATAACATATTATGGCCATTTCTACTGTATGACCATTTCTACTATATAGTCACTTCCAGTCCTACGAAGACTATACCCAGTATTTGAAAGTGCTGCTGGAGGAAATTAGTGTTCTTAAAAATAAAACTCTTTAAGACTGAGATGCACAGAGAATGTCCATTTTTCTTTGGAGTTAAGAAGACCAACATAGCTTCAAAATGATAAAAGGAATTTTATGAACATAGAGATAAGCTCCACAGGACTCCTGAATCTTAGAGCTGAAATAACTGCTGAGAAAGGGATAATTGTCAGCCAAAAGACTCCTTCAGGGCAGTGAGAACTCATTTTTTAGCCCCAAAACTGATGTAATTCACAAAGAAAAGAACTCTCATACAGAAAATTCTGTATTTTTTTTGTGTGTGTGTGGGGATGGGAGGGTGGAAATAAATAATTATCTCGTTTTTTCATTTTTAATAAATGGATAATAGATTGAATCTGTTTATACGTAATATGGTTTCAGTTTCCCAGACAATAGCGTATGGAACATTTAATAATGAGATGATGTAAATAAGAAAAAGTGGTTCTCACTTGACCATATGGTTTTACTTTCTGCGAAAATATAATCTTTGCTCAGAATTAATTCATTTTAGATTTCAAGATAATTTATTTCCTTTGTTAATGGTATTTAACACTTCTCCAGAATATTTGTATAAATTGGAAAGGCACTCCAATAATTTTATTAGAATATTCTGATGATAAATATAACAATGGGAGTTAAGAAAATGTCAAGAAACTGAGAATTTGTGTGTGTGTGGGGGGGTGTTATTTGGAAGTCTCATGAAGCTAGGTAACATAAGTGGAGGGTAACAACTTGAGGAAGATAATTATGGCAAATGTCTGAAAGTTGAACAAAGGAAACACACACCATGCTAACTCATTCTCAGAGACCAATGACAGACTCATTTCCCCACCCCACCCCCAAATGTTTCTAAATTTGTTCAAGGATAAACTGGTGTATAGAAAATCAGTGATATCAGTAGTGTTTTCATACACTCTAATATGACCTATCAAAAACAGTTTTTGTATTTAAAGTTATTTTTGAAATATAAGTGACAGATAACATTGTGTGAGTTTAAAGTGTACAATGTGTTTATTTGATCCATGTCACTTGTAATGAGGCCCGCCAACAATTACACCCTTTCTTTGATATATATTTTAATTTTCAAGTGATAATCTTTACTACTATGGTGGTAAAAGTGCTCCACTTTATCAAGTTGCGGTAAAAGAATTTCCTTTGAAGGAAATCGCTGGCACAAGGGATTAAAATTAAAGAATAACTCTCTTCAAAAAAATCAAATAATATTCAATCCTGGGGTGACATTACATTCTCATTCAGTAGATTTTGAAGTTGTAGAAAATTAAAAACAAAACAAAACAAAACAACTAAAAGATGTGTGGATTAAGCCCCTTTTTTTTGTGGCCATAATATTTCCATTATAGTAATACTTACTTTTCATTGGCTAGCCTACCAAATTTTACATTCTTTTAAGGTTAGTTTATTTTAACATGGTAAATCTCTGTTGTGCTAACATGGAAAAATCTACAAGCTATGTCACTAATTGAAAAAACAACAGGGTATGTAAAAAATGCACTAATTGTGCAGAAAAAAAAAATAAAAGGCCCATATGTATAGATACAAGCTATTATACGCAAATTTCTGGAAGCTTACATAATAATTTGTATCAATCAGGGTCCAAACAACAAGCAGATGGCACACTCAAACTTAGCTAATCTGAAGAAGGTGTATTTATAAATAAATTAATCACAAAGGTGTGGATGGGTTTAGAATACAGAAAGAGGCCGAAACCAGTTTGGCTCAATGGATAGAGCATAGACTTGCGGACTGAAAGGTCCCAGGTTCAATTCTGGTTAAGGTCATGTAGCTTGGTTGCGGGCACATCCCCAGTAGGGAGTGTGCAGGAGGTAGCTGATCAATGTCTCTCTTTCATCAATGTTTCTAACTCTCTATCCCTCTCCTTTCCTCTCTGTAAAAAATCAATAATAATAAAAAAAAGAAAGGGATAGTGCAAGATTTTTGACTACTCACTGTCGGACCGTTATCACTCCCAAATCTGAAGATTATGAAAGCATTTAAGATAGGGCAGGTTGTCAGAGGGCCCGACCAGGTGATCAGAGCTTTGGAACTTTTAGTGTCACCCACTGACCTCCAGGATGATAACTTAATCTGCCATGCCTATGTAATGGAGCCTTCATAAAAACCCTAATGAATAGTGTTCAGGGAGCTTCTTGGTTGGTGAACAAGTGGAGATTCGGGGAGAGTTATATGCCTGGAGAGGGAATTGAAGCTCCATCTCCTTTCCCACATACCCTGCCCAATGCATCTCATCCCTCTGGCTGTTCCTGTGTAACATCCTTTTACAGTGAACCAATGGTCTAGTAAGTCACATGTTTCTCTGAGTTCTATGAGCCAATCTAGCATAGTAATCACACTCAAGAAGAAGGGATTATGGGAATATCTGACCATAGCCCGTCGGTTAGAAACACAGGCAATGGCCTGGGTTAGTGGCTTGTAACTGAAGACTAAGCCCTCAGCCTGTGGAATCTGAGGCTGCATGGATAGTGTCCCTCTTGAACTGAATTCTTAGACCTCCTGCTGGTGTTTTAAGAATCGCTTATTGGAGGTGCGAGGAACACCTCCTCCCCCAGGCTGCAAACGAAGACTCAAAACAAAATTCGTGAATAAAGACCTTGACCTCACTCTCCTTCCTCTTTGCTCCAACTGGGACCCAATTAACCAAACCCAACAACCACCAATCCTGAGGAAGCTCCGTATCCTAGTTAGGAAGTTCACTGGGGTCAGATATCAAAACAAAGAGGGAGAAGGTGATGGAGAGCAAGCCCAGAGAGACAAAAGGAAGAAACTTACTATGCTGCAATTAAATTAGTTTCACCAGCTGTCTTTTAGTGTGACTAGCTTTTCCCCTCTGCATTGGCGGTTCTTGCTTACTTACTGAGAAATGCACAAAGCAAGCATTTCTAAGTAAAAAATTAGCAATAACAACTTCTTTTCAGGAAGACTTTCACAGTTGGAACTAACTGTAAATTCAATTATAATTAAATGAATTACTCTATTACTATTAAACCTGGAATTATGCCTAATAGATAAAGCAACTTAATTTTATTAAAGCATCAACACCATCAAAAAAGACTTGGAAATACTTTCACACTTTATTCAAGGGGTGCGAAGGAATTGGTCATGTTAACAACATTGAATTAGTTCACCAGTCTGTGTATGGAGACATGTTGCCTTGTGAGTAGTAAGCAGGTGGTTACCTAATTGGTTATTTCCATTTTAGAAAATAGAAGAATACATCTTGTATGCAAATCCTCAAGCCAGAATCTGAATCCAGTTCTGTTGATAACATTAGGATAGTTAATATTAAATAGAAGAGAGAACTTAATAACTTGGTTTCAAATGTCACCTAAGTCTCATTAATTTCATATTTGTGGCAAGTCGCTTGGCTAATTTCAAACACAGAGGTTATCATTAAAATATTCTCTTCAAGGCTAAGGTGAGGATAAAGTAGCACAGTATCTGAGAAAACAGATAATACAAGCTAAAGCATATTATTTCATGCACCACACAGTTTGTGTTTCTGCCTGTCTCTCTCAGACACACATACAGACTCACACATGCATGTGAATGCTCAGGCCTTCCTGAGAGTCCTTATCTGGCCTATTTCACCTCCTGCCACAGTAGAAACTGGTCCTAGTGGTCTTGCTTGCCATGTACAGTAGGACAGTACTTTGTATAAGGCAGCACAGCTTTCCTTAAGTGTGTTCATTGGATTGGACTACTGAAAATATTTTTGCAGATGCCACCTAAACAGTTGGGAAATTCAATACTTTGGCCTTTGTGAAGTGTTTGGGCCATAAATATATCTCAGTCTCTTTGTAACTTTTCCCGTCCTCTCTTCTGTCCTCCAGAGAACAGACTGGGCTTTTTCTTCACAGAGGTATTTCTGGCAGGGAAATCAGAAGTTGTCTGCATGCCACTCTCCTCATTTGGCATTTGTTTCCTAAAACCAAACTGCGCTGAAGCCATAAGCCCAGGTTCTCTGGAGGAGGAAGAGAAGGAAAGAAACGTGAACACCAAGGAAGCATGTCTTTCAGGCTAAAAATAGAACCGGGAGCCTGGGAAAAGGTAGTCGGGATGCAGTTCCGTGCTGAGGACAATCAAGGGAGCCCCTTAATCTGATCTGCAGAGATTTCCCAGCGAAGTATCAAGAATTTCAAGTGGAAAATCGGCATGGTGCTCAGCCTTGGCAGAGATTTATGAGGCAGGGACTCAGCAGGGCAGAGAAAACACGTGAGGTAAACCTGTTGGTTTCTTAGAGGGAAGGAGTGCACTCTGATGATTAAGGACGAAGGGGACTTCCTAGGATTACTTTGCTGCTGTGTGTGAAGTTGAAT
Source organism: Lasiurus borealis (assembly GCA_004026805.1). Lineage (NCBI taxonomy): Eukaryota > Metazoa > Chordata > Mammalia > Chiroptera > Vespertilionidae > Lasiurus > Lasiurus borealis. The sequence goes on along the minus strand of PVJN01034095.1, from coordinate 16,269 downwards.
TTTCTACCTGTCAAATAGGAAACAGACATGCAATTAAACCTGGATTTTTTTTGTTAATAATTAGGTTGAAATTAAGATGTTTCTTACTTGGAGAAAGTGAACCTTAGTCTCATTCATCTCAAATACCAAGTCTGTACCTGGGGCTGGCTTTAGGAAGTGAGAGTACACAGGCAAGTGGAAATCAGCTTAAGTCCAGAGCTTTCTGGCCTGATGCTCTCTGCAGGGGAGTAGCTAAGGGGGAGACACCAGTCTTTGGAGACATTGACCTGTAATGGTATCTTAAGGAGCCTACACTGTATGTTGTATTTGTTGTTGGTTTTTTTTTTAAATATATTTTATTGATTTTTTACAGAGAGGAAGGAAGAGAGATAGAAAGTCAGAAACATCGATGAGAGAGAGACATCCATCAGCCGCCTCCTGCATGCCCCACAGTGGAGATGTGCCCGCAACCAAGGTACATGCCCTTGACTGGAATCGAAACTGGGACCTTTCAGTCCGCAGGCCAACGCTCTATTCACTGAGCCAAACCGGTCTCGGCTGTTGTATTTGTTTTAACTGTGCATACAGTCATGTTGAATAATCTGACCCTGTTAGGTGATTTTCTTCAAGTACATTTATATGCTTAAAAACAATAACAAAAATATAACAGGTGTATTGAGGTGTACTTCACACATTTAAAAGTACAATTTTATAAGATTTGACATATGTATGTTCGCCTGAACCCATCGATAACAGGAAGAAAACGGGCAAATCCTTAAGCACGTAGAAATAAAACAATGCACTCTTGAACAACCAATGGGTCAAAGAGGAAATCAAAGGGGAAATTAAAAACAAACAAACATTGCTTGCTTCCTGATATTCATTGTCTATCTTTTTAGTTGTTTCCTGTGGGAAGGTCATCTATTCCCAGCTACTACATCTTTTGCAAAAGCAGCAATACCTACTTTTTCCTTTGCTTTTAAACCAGTGATGGCTCAATGATATAAATAACAAAAGTCTCACTGAACATCTGCTACTTGTCAGACACTGTGCTATTAGATGTCATGATGTCACACACATTATACCAAATTTTTGGAGTCATGGGTTTCAGGAAGAAAATGTGTGATTCCAACTTTTTCTACTTTTAACTTTTTTTTTTTTAACCTGAGGATACATCTCAGATGTCCTCATATAAAATAAGGACATGTATTTGTATGCACATGAATCTTTCATTGAAGAGAAAAATACGTTTTCCTTCAAATTATTGGTCCCTTTTTAAAAACACTTCAAACTGAGGGAGTTGAGTTGATCATACTACTCAGGGTAGCTTATCATCATTGGCCCATTAAACTCCTCTTTCACGCTCTCTGGTATCCACCCTTCTCCTCTCTCTGTTAGTCCTTCCTCCTTTTTTTTCTTTCTTTCCATTCCTCCTTTGTTTCTTCCCTCCCTTCCTTTCTTCCATCTTTCCCTCCTTCCTTCTTTCCTTCTTCCCTCCCTCCCTCCGCTCTTTCTCCCTCTCTTCCTCTCTCCTTCCCTTCCAACTCCATCCTGGCTCTCTCCTTTCTTCATTTATTCCCTAGACATTTGCTTTCATCCCTCCTTAGTGAGGAAATTCCAATATGTTTATTATGCATTTTTAAGGCTTATGTTCTTCTAAAACATACTGAGTGGCCAGATTATTATGACCATGTCATCAGTACTTCATTAGTCCACCTTTTGCCTTCAATACTGCAGCGATTCTTCCTGGCTTTGACTCCACAAGATGTTGAAAGGTGATAGAAGGATTCTGACACCATGCCTGATGAGTAGCACTGTCCAGTTCTGTGAGATGTGATGGTTGTGAAACCAGCTACCTGGTGGCTCTCTTAACTTTGTCCACAAATGCTCAATTGGAGGGAGATCTGGTGATTGTGGGGGCCACCTAAGCAAGGGAAAGTCTCCCTCATGTTCTGGAAACCACTCTTGCACAATACAAGCATCATGGCATGGTACATTGTTATGTTGGAAGAAGCCATCTCCATTGGGATACGCCATCAACATGATAGGATGAACTTGATCAGAAATAATACTTAGGTATGTTGTGCTATTCAGACATTATTCCACACGAATTAAAGGGCCCAAATCATGCCAGAAAAACATGCTCCAAACCATAATACTGCCCCCACCAGCTTGAAGGGTTGTACTCATGCATGTGGGGTGCCTGCTTTCATGCTGTTTCCACGAAATTCTCACTCTGCCATCTGCATGATGCAACTGGAAACGTGATTCATCGGACCACATGACTTTTTTCCAATGCTCGACTGTCCAAACCTAGTGTTCCTGTGCAAATTGGAAATGTTTTATCTTGGTAACTGCAGACAGCAAAGGTGTTCAAAAAGGCCTTCAGCTTTCATATCCCATATGATGCAGTGTACAGCTAATTTGTCTACAAATGCCAGATGGTCATAATCTGGTCACTCAGTGTATATTGGTTATATACAATTATTTTGTATTTATATGGGGTATATTGTGTTTTGTATGCCCTAGTTTGGTTATGCCTTGTTTCGCTCAGACCTCTGTGTATAAGAGCCAGCCATGCATGCTCTGTTTGTGTGTGCTTATTTCTATTCTCTAACTGCTATAGTATGTGCATCCATTACGTTTCTCCATCTGCTTTCCATGTAATGGACATGCAGAAGGCCTGTGATTTTTTTCACCACAACTCAGAACACAATATTGAAAATCCTAATGAATACCTCTCCCCACCCCCCACACACTCCCATAAACAATTCTCCATTATGTTTTCCTAGGAGCAGAATTGCTAAGAGAAAATATATACACAGGAGTATTTTGAATGTGTCCTGAATGGGTTGCCATTAAGTATAGATTCCACAGTCTGCAGTAGTGCCACCACCAGTGTTTGAGAGCTGGTGTGTTCTACCCATGTACATACTAAGAATTGTCCAGCATTTGAAGCTTTGGCAGAGAAATAGGCATAACCTATTGCATATTTCTGATTTCTAAAGACTTGTGCATCTCTTCATATGCATATTAGCACTTTAGAATTTATCTTCTATAAAATGTCAGAGGCCCACTGCATGGTATTCATGCAAGAATAGGCCTTCCTTCACCTGGCTTCACTTCCGGCCGCCCAGAAGCCCGCAGGTCCCCACTCCCAGGCTGCTTTGGAGCTCTCAAGTCCCTGCTCCTGGCCAGAGCACCGCTCCTGTAGCTCCCTCTGCTCTCCCCATTGTAGCAGGCATCCTGCCCCGCTTGGCCACTCCCCTCCTGTATTTGCAAGTTAACCGCCATCTTTGTCAGGTTAATTTATATACTCACTCCTGACTGGCTGTGGATGTAGGGGAGGCACGGTCAATTTACATGTTTGTCTATGATTAGGTAAGATAATTCATAACCTTTGCTCATTTGTCTGTTGGGATTGCTGATATTTCTTGTTGATTTGCAGGACCTCTTGTTTTTTTTCTGGGAATGATGGTTATTTATCCATGGCCAATTTTGGATATGAAAATGTTGTCTTTATTCTGATATCCTACTAATTTTGTCTTTAGTGCTCTTCACTCACAGAGTTGTTAATTGTGAGGTAATTCAGTTAGTCTTTTTGAACAGCCTATTGGTAAGAAATTTTGCGTTAAGTATTCCTTTTTTCTCTGGCAGGAATATTTTGTACTGACTTCATTGTTTTACCTGTCACTTGTAGGTGACTGTTCTAAAGAAGCTAACTGGTGGCACATAAAGATAGAGTTTGAGTTTTCTTTACACTGTAAGCCACTTTTTATAGGTTGAACAGCCTGGTCTTGCCCTTCTGGTTTGCAGTAACATATTTATGGTATTTATGTCCCCATACATACAGTCTGCCTCTAAGTCCTTTAATCAATTCCATCTACATGTTTTTTTCTTCAACCAAATGGCACTGTTTTTATTACTAAGGCTTTGTGGTATGAGTTAGTTCTATATGATTGATATAGGAAAAAATCTAATAATTTTAAGTTTGTTCTTGTATGTTTTGGGCTTCTATATATATTTTCCAGTTCTATCCTTTCCTTAAGTCATCTAGGAGCTCTTCAATCTTTTGTTTTTATTTCAACCATTATATGTTTTTAAATATAATACCTCAAGCTACTTATTTTTATTGCTACTATTGTTCTTTGAAAAAAAAGAATATTTTTCTGCTGCAAGAATTCTGCTTCAATATTTCTGTTGGTCAACTTCTTTGAGGTTGTTTGTCCTCCTAAGATACATAGTTTTGGGCCTGTGGGTTCAATTTCTTTCAGATTATCAGATATTGTCTGTTAATATGGATTGAAGGTCAGAACCTTTGTGTGTGTGTGTGTGTGTGTGTGTGTGTGTGAATTTTAGCCAGTTTAACCATTCTTATTTTCTGTTAGTCCATAAAAAAAAAGAAAGAAAGCATGTTGTCAGAATTGAAGCAGTAATGCTCAAGGGGCATTCAATTTATACCTGTTTTTCTTAATTTCTCAGGCTTTTTCAGAGCTCTGGCATCACCTAAGGGCACCAGCATAGACGGGGTTTTATTTTAAAGGAATAAGGCTATCATGACCCAAGGCAGTGAAAAAACCTAAAACATTTTTCTCCAAGCTGTCTTCCCTCTGCAAGCTCTAGACAGCTACGCCCTATCTAAATGCACCAGTCCAAGAAAATACTCTGCCTCCTGTGTTGTTGCTTTGTTACTTGTATTTTCTTATTACTATTTGTTTGATGGGTTAGTTATGGTATCAAAGTTTCACTTCTTCCTTTAATTTTTCAGAGTTGAGTTTTAGGGAGAGAGTCATACACTGCTTTATGCCATATTTGCATGAAACTTAATCATCTTTCTTATGATGTCCCTTTCAACTTGCCAATGCAGAAAAAAAATGTTTATTTCAGCATATATGCATAGTCCTTTAATAAATTTGAATTCACATATTTAATTTTTTTTAATCCTCACCCGAGGATTTTCTATTGATTTTTAGAGAGCCAAAGAGAGAGGGAAAGACAGAGAGAAATACTGATGTGAGAGAAACACATGGATGGGTTACCTCCTGCAGGAGCCCCAACCAAGGGCCTGAGCCAGGAAGGAGCCTGCACTGAAGTATGTACCCTTGACCAGAATTGAACCCGGGACACTTTGACCTGTAGGCCCACACTCTAGCTACCGAGCTAAACTGGCCACGGCTCACTCATTTAATTTTACTGAGTTAATTTTTAATCTCAAATTGTGTCTTTTTTTCTTGCTTTTAGGAAATATTTTATCTCAAGAGTTCTTCTAGTAACTGGAATGCCATAAAGAAACTAAGGTACATCTTCTGTAACAATAATAAATATAATCAGTATTTTGTTGTCAAGTATTATCTAATTGAGTACTCATATCAACCTATTAGTTTAGATATCACTTCCACCATTTGTAGGTAAAGAAATTATTAGAAAAATAACTTTTCCTGCATACTAGAGTTTGCATTTGGAACAAGCTATGCATTTCCCTGGAATATGAGCTGGTAGGTACTAAAATCTGATTTTTTTATGCCTCTTAAAAGCTGGAAAACACTTACTGGTAAAAAGTAAGAACATGAAAAAAAAAACACTAAAAAAGCAAAAAGGAAAGGAAGTTTACTTTCTCTATTCCTTTTTGCCACAGATCACAGTTCAAAGCTTTTTCCCAGTGGAATCAATCCACTTTGCCAGATTTGACTTTATTCTATCTCATGTCACCTGCTAGATGGCATGTACCAGGGGTATATGAAACTACAGGCCTGAGCTACTAGTCCCAAAAAAGACAAAGTCTTCATACTAAGATCCAGGACTAATTACTTATATCACTAATGCCCTAGTGTTCATATAGAAGTTTATAGAAGATTGCATTCTGGTAGGAACTGCTGTTCTACTGTTGAATGTCAGATGCATTATTCATAACACATGGCAGTAAAACTGAATAATTAATATCTCAATATCACTGATAATCCACCCTCCCTTCCCACATGCCAATATGCAATTTTGAAATTCTTTTTGATGCATGCCTAAAGTGTATATCATGCTGTGCAAGAGTTCTGCATCCTGAAAGATAGATATAAATCTGAAACACAGCCATTGTGAGTCTTATAACTCAGCAATTATTTCTTCCAAGACCCCATAAATAAAAATGAAAAAGTTTACCTATATACTTTAAAAAAAAATTGGAGAGTTGGTTCAAGTCTAGTAAACTATTCATTTCAAAAGAATGGTTATTGAGTTGAATGCAACAACAGCTTAATATATGTGCAGAAATTTACCCTCTTGACAATGCAATTTGAAAGCTGAATTGTTTTTCGAATTAGACTGGTAAAAATTATAGGAAGGTATTTTTCAGTAAAGGATAGAATTCCCAGTCCTTGGATAACTCTGTACTTTAGAATTAATATTCCTTAAATAGCAAGAAGGATTGGGAGGGTTCTTCCTTCCCTAAGTAGGTAATAATTGCATATTATTTATTATATAAAATTTTAAAATTTGAGTTAAAAGTTAATATCTGCTCCCTATTAGCCATGGTAATCTATTACCATCTATTAATATTTACATCACTATTATTTACATTGAATGCCTAAAGCATCTATGCCACTCTGGCAAGATATCTCATTCCCCTAGCACACTGACTTTTGATCTATACTCAGAAAAGTACTATTATAATCATGAGGCAACAATTAATCATCACAATGATATCATTTCTATATTTATAAGGAACAGACAACTTTTCCTGAATTCCAATATGTATAAGGCACAATCTCATATATTAGTCTCATATCCAGTTGAGATTATAATGAGAATTAAAAAGGAAAAACCACACAGGCATAGGGAGGGACTAGTAATAAAAACCCAAAATAGCACCGTTGTCAAATTGATTTTAACTTAAGAAGAAGGGCAAGAAATATAAAAATAGATATAGAAATAGGCAAGTTGATCAGAAAACGGGTTGCTGAATTAGTACCATTTGGAGGTGAACCTCAGATTCTGATTCTGTTCTGACATATTAGGAAATGTGTCAGAGTGGCACCCCGGGCCATTTAGGTAGCCTTTATTTAATGGCACCCAGATTTCCCAGGGAAGCATTTTTCTTCCTACTGAGAGCCAGAAAGCCTACAGAAAGAGACCCAAATCATTTCTTTTAAAAAAAAATTCATCCCCAATTTGATTAAGAAAGGATTATTTCCACTTGTCTGTGTAGGAGAGCTCCCTGCTGTTCTCCGCCTGTGAGAGTTACTGTTGCTCACTCTCCCGGAAGTTGTGGAGGGTTTTCTTTTTATTTTCCTTTAAACAAGAGAACATTTTAATTCATTTGGTGTTCCTTTAGTCACCAAGGTGGCATCACTACGAACCTCCACACTTGGAAATGGCCACAGTCAAACTTTAGATTGTACTCCTCATACTAAGGGTAATTAGTGCTTTTCAAGGAGTACAACTGTAAGAGAAAGCCCGAGAAAGAGAGATGGGCAAGGAGAAAGGTAAGAATCTCCTGTGAATGAAAAAAAATTCCCTCCTGCACTGACCGAACCCCAAGTGGACTTTTCCTATTGACCACGTAAAGGCCTTTCTGCGGATGGGGTAATCAAGAAAGAAAACCCCATTTCCTCCAAATGGAAGTAATAGCTACAGCTACTGCTTGAACGAGTGACCTCTTCGGAAGAAAGGGCAGGAGAATTGAGCTATGTCACTGCTCCTCTAACTGTGTGCAGTTATCAGAACTGTCAGCTGTTTCTGGCATCACTAGAAACAGCCCCTTTGAGCAAGGACGGAAGGAGAGGTCAACGTGGTGGTGTGATTGTGTGGAAAAGGATCATTAAATCCTTGTTACTCATTCAGCTTTCAGCTTCAGCATCCCCCAAATAACGTGCATGTTTGCAGGAAACTGGTATACCTGCATGGATTTCACTGAGTATTTTGCCTTTAACATTAAGTGCAAAAAGCTAGTGTCACTGCCCCAAGAGATTCCCCATGGGGCTCTAATACATTTACCAGATGCCTATAGGAAGTCATAGTCTGATGGACAGTGTCTCTAGGTTGCCATTTCTCCCTGTTATTTTACGCAAGTTGGCCGGGAAAGGTTGAAAAATAGCCACAGGTATTTCAGCATTCCTTGATCCAACTCAGCAATGCTTAGAATTATGTTCACATTTTTCCATTGTATGAATATGGATTCTATGATTAATGATGGTTTTTCATCATCATTCAAAGAAATTGCTTCTGTTATTCTTTAAACATACATAAAATATAATAAAAAATAACCAGTTTATCATGTATAAATCCACCAGAATACTACTACTATGTATATTTAATCTTTGTGCCTTTGCCTAGTTTTTCAATGAAGGTATGTCTCGGTGGGTCTGATTATATTTGTCACATTTTATAATTGTTTCCCAAACATCAGAGAAGTTAAGCAAGTACACTCTGACTACCAGGAAATGAGGCAAATCAATTTTATCAAATATATAGGAAAAATGAAAAATCAATCACCAGATTAAAATGTTGGTAAATCAATCCACACATGTAGATGTGTGTGAAGCATTTTGGCATGGGCTGGCTAGAACAGTCTACACAGAACCTGGATTCTGATTCTTCTCAAGTGCCAAGCACTCAGAATATAATTTTAGGATGGTACACGATTAGCACTTTGGATTTTAAAATGATAGTCCTCCTCTTGTTTACTCCATTAATTAGATAACCTAAGTCACTATTCCTCAATTCTAATGAAGTAACTTCCCCTTTAAGGATCTGCCCTGCCTCTGCATCAGTCACCAAACAGCTGCATGTAATTCACCTTGCTAAGATCCTTTCTGGGTTTAAAATGGTAAGACGGGCAAGGAAAACCATCAGCAAAAGTAAATTCAGGGCAATATTCGGCAGGTTTATTTGTTCTAAACACTATGTTTCCCTAGAAAAGGTCACCCCAGTGACATTTAAAGTGGAAAGAAAAGTTCACGTTTGGGATGAGGGCACATCAGTATCAACAGAGAGAGATCGGAGCTCCTCGGGAAAGTTTCCATCAGCGTGCAAAGGAAATGAGGAAAGTCGGTCTGATTTTTCCCTCCTGAGGTGAAGTGCATCTTAGGACAACGAGTGCCACATAAGTTTGATCTTGAGCTCTCTTGTCATGACTTTTGAGATGAATTATCAGTCAAGTGGTATGGTCAGGAGGAAGGCATCGCGGAGAACAGGGAAGGCTAATTTAATTGCCTTTGTTCCTCAGTGACACAGCTTAAATTGAGCCCGCATTTCTGAGAGCACAGGGATATTTGCATGCTTGGATTTTCATAAATGGAAAATGAACTCAAAGCACTTGGCCTACCGATAATGTACCACTTTATATTTGAAGGACAAAAAATACAAGAGGGAGTTCAAGGGAATCTGAAAATCCATTTTTTTTCTCTCATTTTCAACTAATTTTTGAGGGTGAGCCTAGTGAAGTTCAATTTACATGTGAAATAAAATGTAGTGTATATAACGTAAAGGTGAAGAGAAAATGTCAAAATCCAGAAAACATACCCTAAATGTATATTCTTGAAAAATAACAATAATTTGAGGGTTTTAGTAAGGGAAGTCAGTTCACTTCCTGATGATTCATTTATTAACATATTAGAGATCTTTTGAAACTTGATCAGTACCCAGATAAATTCTGCCACTAAATTGTTATGTAGGAGACTCTTTGTCTATATGACTAAGTTATTACCAGGGTAATAATTCTAAGCTGTTCTAGGAAAATAAGAAAAATGGGAAATTTTCCAATAATATTCAGCTCTTGAAAGACTTGGAACACTTTTCACTAAAAATCTGGTAGTACTGTGATTTCCTGGAGGTGGACATAATTAAAACACATACAAAGGCGATTTATACTCCCGGCTTCCAAATCTTCCTGTAAATTTAGATGCTATTTGAGTTGAATTTTTTCTCTACTTCTTGGAGTTTATTGCCACTTGTCCCCTATCTATAATCATCGTTTGAGATTTTATTAATGTTCAATTGAATCTAAGTAATAAAAAGTTACCTACCACTGTCAAATGTTGGTGCCATATTAAAGAAGAATGCCCCCAATTATTTGAACACTCCCTCTCTTTTAATTACATATTTACATTAGGCCAGATTTTCTTCACATACTTTAACTGAAGACCACATCACAACTGACGGAATGCAGAGGGGACATAAGAATCCATTTATCTTCTAGAAAACTCCTCTGTGAAAAAGATTCACGAATTTGTAAAATAATGTCATTATTCTCACTGATTTGATTTGATTTTGGAAAATATAGTTATTTGGTAAACAAACACAAAGTTAATGATGCTACTATAACACCAAATCCTAACTCAGTGGAGTTTATGAGCAATAACAAATTTATAACATTCTAATAAGTGAAACAAGAGTAAATATGAACTATTGTAGAGGAAACAATAAATAGAATCATTTTTCCCCCTCAATTGGCATCAATTAAGAAAAAACAGGGATCTGACAGATGGAGACCAAAAGAACACCACAAATACTGATAAAGCCACACAGTGAAAATGGTCTTTTAGTCTCTTACCAGTTGGGTTTGCTCAGACTATACCATGAAGTGGAACCTGCCCTCCCAGTTTCAAGCATAGCTGGGAACTTACATGACTTCCCCTGTAAGCTGCCCCTGTAAAGCTTTAAGGAAGGTGATGCAGAGAGTGTGTATGCTCTTCTAGGTGGTATATCAGAGAGAGAGAGAGAGGGTGGGGCTGAGTCACACTTGTGAATTCTCCTCTCTTACTCTCACCCATGAGAAAAGGTGCTGTTTATTCTGTAGGCAAAAGTGAATCTAAAGACAGAGGGGTCCATACTTTATTCTCTTGGAAGCGTCATTATCAGTATTTACTGGGATTCAAAAAATAACAGTAATAACAATAACTTCTTGAGATTTGTAAACACACCTGTATTTGGAAGGAGGTAAATGACCTGTACCTTTCAAAATACCACCTTTGATACTGACCAGGATGCATCAACTCATATATACAAATACTCACTTGCAAACACATCGTTTACATAGATTTAAAAATGATTTCAACGATTGCACATTTATATATGTTGAATCGCTTTTTGGGAAATGGCTGAAGATTATATTCTTTCCCAAATCAATGAAATTGGGTCAAACTATAATCCCAGAACCACATTTAATGGCATAGGAGTAGAATGCAATCATTATATTGTTTTCCCAATTTAATTCTCTAAAATGCTATGGCTTGTTAAAACTAATGATAAATCATTTTTAAATTCTCAGTATTTTCTGATTTGGAGGCTAATTCTTTAGAAAGGCTTACTTATTTGGATTCCTAAATTTTGAAACTCAAATGATTTGAGAGGATGACTAGTACTAAAACTATAAATTATCATCTTTATTTTTTAAAATTATTCACATGTGCCTGTTGCAGTTTTGACTAGCAGTTAATCTATTTGTTTAGAAAGAAGATCTTTGTAGTTGTGTGTGCTTATCTCAGTCTGCTTGTTCACATATTTCTTTCTTATTTCCCATTATTAACTTCCACATCTATAATAATAAAAGTGTAATATGCTAATTAGACCGACGTCCTTCAGAGGCTATGAGGAAAGCCAGGGTCCCCTCCAGCCCGGGTCCCAGGTGGTAGAAGGAAGCCAGTGCTGGCAGTCGGAGGAAGGCAGGCCTACTCTTGCATGAATTTTGTGCATCAGGCCTCTAGTATTATTATAAGAAGAATAAAAAAATGCCACTCCCAGCTGTGGCCCTCTCCTCATGTTCTCCCTCTGGAAATTTTCTTATTCTTTTTTTTTAAATATATTTTTATTGATTTTTTTTTTTACAGAGAGGAAGGGAGAAGGATAGAGAGCTAGAAACATCGATGAGAGAGAGACATTGATTAACTGTACTACTGGGGACGTGCCTGCAACCAAGGTACATGCCCTTGACCGGAATCGAATCTGGGACCCTTCAGTCCGAAGACCGACGCTCTATCCACCCTGCCAAACCGGTTTCGGTTAAATGTTCTTATTCTAATTTCTTGAGGCACCCTTCCTCTTGGTCCTTGTTCAGGGGTCCTTTACTTAGCTTACTAACAGTTCAGTCTTGTTGAGCATTGATTTTTGAGGCAGCTCAACCTCAACCCAGCATCAGTTTCCAAAAGAAGCACATCCAAATGGAGCAGCAGTTTGCGATAAGATGAAAATGTCATGGGAATGTCCAGAGCAATATCCAGAGGTATCAGGCCATTACTCCTCCGCATCCTTACTTGAAATGAAATGATCTCCACTAGACAGTGTGCAGACTGCTCAGGGAATTATTTACATTGGAGCATCTTACATAGTATAAACTACTGCACCAAAGAGTTTAACAGAAAGTGATAGGAAACGGAAGACACATGTTCAAACCCTGAAGCTATCCCCAATCTTCATATGATCCTTGATAGTTATTTAAATCATTTCAGGTTAAGTTGCTTCATTAAAAAAAAAAAGAGGAGAAGAAAGCTATTTATAATAGGTATCATATATTGAGTATTGACTATATGTAGGCTTTTTTAAAATATATTTTATTGATTTTTTACAGAGAGGAAGAGAGAGAGATAGAAAGTCAGAGACATCGATCAGCCACCTCCTGCACGCCCCACAGTGGGGCACAGTGGAGATGTGCCCGCAAACAAGGTACATGCCCCCAACCGGAATCGAACCTAGGACCTTTCAGTCCACAGGCTGACGCTCTATCCACTGAGCCAAACCAGTCTCGGCTATATGTAGGCTTTTCTACATGATTTATATTCATTATGTCATTTAATCCTAAAAATGATGGTAGGAGAGATGCATTCCTATTATTCCATTTTACATTTGAAGAAACGAAGTACCAGAGAAGCTAACATACCCTGGTGAGCACACATGTGGCAAATGGTGGAGGCAGAACACACATTCAGTCTGTTGGCCTTCAGAGTCTGTGTGGAAGGGTTGATTCTAGTACATGTTATTCATGTTAACAGCCTATGATTATCGGTTATTTGGATGGTGTGTATTGGGAAACAATAAAAGGTTTCTTAGCAGACAGGGGGACCTAGAATCACTCACAGCACTTAACATGCAAACTTTAAGGCGAGAGGCATAGCATTTTTAAAAGCCTATAAGCCACATGTATCTTCATTTATCTTCTTTCTTTTAGATTGGAAGCTTGTTGTAGTCATATTTCTGGAATAAATATGGCACAGGTCTTAGTATATTACCGTGACTGAATATAATGTGGGGATAATTGAAAAAAGGCACGGGAATCATCCCTGATTAAATTTGTAAATGGCTGTCTGGAGAACCATTATAATTTATGAGGATTTGTTGCTCAGAGAGTAAATAATTCCAGTGACAGCATTTCCTCAGAGGACAGAATATCAAATCTGCCGCAGAGTGAGTGCCAATACGTTCTCTCAAAAACACAGTGGGGGAGAGAGAGAGAGAGAGAGAGAGAGAGAGAGAGAGAGAGAGAGAGAGAGCACTGCTTATGGCCCTCCTAGCTGCTTATGAGCAGAGGGACAGCGCTGAACTTCTGGTGCATTTGAACTATAAATTCCTGCTGCTCCAACAGCCTTACATTCCCAGAACATAACCGGGTGGGGGTACATTGTCTAAATAAGCAAACTCCGTACAATTACACTCGCCATTTCTGTTGTATGAGAACTGCCTGCTGATTTCCTATAATAATCTTCTTTGTTGTACTAATAGTGATTTATTAAAAAAAACATGCACTGTATAAACTGTAGCAACACTATATTCATGCCACATAAAAGAAGTGACAGGTGCTTTGCAATTAGCATTTGTGAATGTCTGGTAACATGGATTGCATGTTGGAAATTATAATGGGTGGCCCTATATTTTAGAACTAACTCCAAAATCCCAGGTACCGGTTCTGGCAGATTTCACTTCACCGTTAGCTCTCGTGTGGCATATAAACTGAAAGCTAGGCAACTTCTCATTCAAATGAGTTCTTAAAACTGGAAACCCGGGATCTCACACTTCAGAATCTGGTGGTGTCAGCACTTATTAAGGGCAGTTTATGAAACAGGCAGTCCTCTTGGTCAAATGTTAGTCCATATACTGATGTTGCCATTTTAATTACCACTTGCCACTTTTAACAGGCATGTGTTGTATGAAATAAATGGCTGGTCTGTTCAGCTTATTACATGGCTTGAATAACCATTTGACATTTGGCAGTCCCTAGCTAACAACAGAACAGCGATTCGTATCTCCTGAGTGGATTATAAAATCCTAGAGGGAAGCCATGTTCTACATTCATTATATCAATCGATTAGTTAATCAGACACACAGTTAGAATGTAGTAGATTAGTAAATACCAGAAGATTGGCAAACCAAAGTTCATAGGTAGAGCAATATAAATTTGTTAGTTGCATTTTTTTTTTGGTAAATTTGATATACAACGAAGTCGAATATGTAAATCATTCAATAAGGTGCCTGTCATAAAATAGTTTATAGAGTATATATGTTTTTCTTGTTCCTTAATTTTTAAGTCTCCTAAACAGGTGTGAATGGAAAACAGGCACATCATGTTCTCTCCTGGCGAGATGTTTGTTTTCTGGAGGCGGAACAGATACACCAGGATGGAGTCATTACAGGTAGCACACAGAACAAGCCTCGTTCAAGCTCCATCCTATCTCCAGCAGCCAACTCCGAACCCCACACCAGCAGGCTCAGCAACAGAGAGAGATCTCGGGGTCTCCTGTGGGGAACAGAGCCTCACAGGCATGGCTTCCCTGGGGGATAATGCAGACAGGCCCAGCTCCGGGGGGAGAAACACCAGGACAAGAAAAGCAAAGCGCGCTGGCTTCTCATTTTGCATTTCACCGCGATTGGTCCGAGTTCTGTTTGGTTGATTGCACCAAATTGTCTTGTTTTTGAAAAGCAGCGACAGATTAAAAGGAAGCTCTCTGCAGGAGGAAAGGAAAAAAAGAAAAAAAATGCTTCCGGGAAGAAGAGCTGAAAAGGAGAAGGGGCATTCCTAATATAGCAGGTTATAAGATTATTCTCTGCGTGATCTGTTTCCTCAGAGCCCAGTGGCAGCTTTGGGGACCTCGTTGGCCACAGCACTTTACAGGATTACAGAGTCATCAAAGCCCTCTTTATCGCCCCAAAATTAGCAGAGGCCCCGCTGAGAGGAAACGAGCTCTCATCCACACACAAACATATACGCGCAGGTCAGCAACACTGGAGAATGAATGCCACCTCCTTGCAGGCCACGTGGGCCATAATTCAGAGCAAATGATCATAGATCACCCTCCCCAGGCCATAACCTTCGAAATTAAAAGCCTCCTTGGCGCTTGCCTTAAACACGAGCAGAATCAGCTTACCTACCGCGCCTGGGCCTGTGTTGTGGGGCAAACAGTCAATAAAACGGTACTTTATGACTTTCTCTCCTAAAGGTCTAATCAAAACAATTTATTTTAGGCATGTAAAGCCCGCTTTGCAGAGGGCAGCTATTGTCAGCCCGGGCCGCGGCCTCGGCAGGAATATCGGTGCGGTTTGGGGGATTGAGAGTCTCAGAGCTCCCCCATCTGTCTCAGGAAGGGCTGGATTCCGCACCGGATCAATACAGCCTGTCAGCTACCGTGCACGGATTTTCCTCTGAACCGGTACAATAGCAATTTCCCCGCATCCAGTCTGGCCAGGAGTCGAAGCAGTAGCTGAGGATGTGATGCACAGGATCTGGAGCTGAGAGAGCTGGGGGGAGGGGGGGGCATTAGCTACATACAGTACCCTAATTTGCTGGAGGTCAAATTTAACATGGAAAGATCCAGCCACAAAAAGAGAAGAACATCTTTTCAGGCCAGGCGATAACGTGCTTGTCTCTTAAGAGCACAGCACAGTGAGTTGAGGTGTGTGTGTGTGTGTGTGTGTGTGTGTGTGTGTGAGAGAGAGAGAGAGAGAGAGAGAGAGAGAGAGAGAGAGAGAGAGAGATCTGGAAACAAAGCCAACGCTTACTTCTGTAGGAGAGTGTAATCTGGCTGCTGGGGTTGGCTCTCTCAGTGTGTTTCTCTCTCATCAGCAGTGGAAGAGGAGGATTGTACGTGATGTGTTTGTCTTAGGAAAAGGGTATAACTAGGTCCTGGGGGGAGACAAAGTGTTTTGCTTTGTTTCTGCTCCAGTTCTCGACTGAGACATAAAACCGAGAGGATTCAATCCTTTTCCTGGCCATGGCCGGGCAGCTGCCCTGACTGACTGCTCCCAGCCACAAGGAGCCGATTGTTGTGTACCACTGCCCCTTAGTGGCTGGCCAATAGCAAGCCTCCTTAGCACCCA
>PVJN01034094.1:0-16663 GCA_004026805.1 Lasiurus borealis | reverse complement strand
TCACCATCATCACCATTACTATCACCATCATACCATCATCACCATCATCACCACCATCACCACCACCATCACTATTATCATCACACCATCATTATCATCAACATCATCACAACCATTACCACCATCCCACCACCATCATCATCACCACCACCATTACCACCATCACCATCCCTGTCATCATCATCATGACCACCATGAGAACGATTGCTCCTCGGGACCACTTGTTAATCAGCTGGCAGTGCCTGGCGGGGTCTGCACTCGGGGGAGGGGAGAGGTGCAGGTCAGTGTTGTGGTTGGGACGCCAGCCGCTGCCATCGCGATGCCGGGTTCTGCAGAAGGCATCTTTGCCCCTGATTGGATGCCTGTTCTGCAAAAAAAAAGCCACTGATCCCATTTCTCAGGCGAGAACAACGAGGTTTGGAGAAAGAAGGTTCAGCTGCCCTGGCCAGGAGGCTCAGGGGTCAGAGTGTCGGCCTTCGGACCAAGGGTTTTGGGTTCCATCCTGCTCACAATGCATATCAACCACCGCAGCAGACGCACTAGGTTCATTTTCTTTCTTTTTCTTTCTTTTTTTCAGATAGATCCTAGCCGAGTTACGGTGACTTTTTTCAGGACTAAACGGCTGCAAATTGCAGGATCGGA
This sequence comes from Lasiurus borealis, assembly GCA_004026805.1. Classification (NCBI taxonomy): domain Eukaryota; kingdom Metazoa; phylum Chordata; class Mammalia; order Chiroptera; family Vespertilionidae; genus Lasiurus; species Lasiurus borealis. The sequence continues at coordinate 16,021 of PVJN01034094.1, read as the reverse complement.
CATAGATCTCTGAAACTCCCTCACCTCTTCCCTCACCCCAGTTTATTCCCTAATGGGCTAAATTGCCTCGGAGTCACGGCTGCCAGGAGGACGGGGGACCTCGGAGCCAGCCGGCTGCCCCCGGGGACGGCGGGGAAATCGCTCCGCACTGAGTGTGCCAGCCTGCTGTGTCCTCACCCCCGACCCGGCCTGCTGCGCGCCCCCCCTCCGCGCCTGTCTGCCTGCCCGCGGGCGGCCTGGGCCAGGCCTCCCAGCAGCTGGTCACCCGGGGCCCTGGCGGCTGCTCTGGAACCGCCGTCAGCAGGAGCACGCGCTGGCTGACCGCAGGGAGGAGAGGCCAGTGAAGTGAGGAGGAAGCAGGGGATTGGCTTGGGAGCCGGGATGACCCACCTCAGGGGTCCACCCTCCACGAGCTGTGCAGGCAGCTCGGACAGGCCTGGGGCCCCCCAACATCCTGGACACTGGTGTGGCTCAGTGGATAGAGCATCGGCCTGCGGACTGAAAGGTCCCAGGTTTGATTCCGGTCGGGGGCATGCACCTTGCTTGCGGGCACATCTCCAGTGTAGGACGTGCAGAAGGCGGCTGATCGATGTCTCTCTCTCATCGATGTTTCTGACTTTCTCTCTCCCTTCCTCTCTGTAAAAAAATCAATAAAATATATATTTTTTTAAAAATCCCAAAGGAACGAGTTTTTCCTTTAAGTGGACTGAAAAACTTCCCTCTGACTTGTAGGCCCATCTTTCAGTTCTTTTCTCTGGAGGCAGTCATTCTCTTTTCTTTTTTTAATTTTTTTTAATTATATCTTTAGTATTCAGATTATTACATTTGTTTCTCTTTTTCCCCCTCCATAGCTCCCCTCCACCCGGCTCCCACCCCATCCTCTGGCCTTCCCTCCCTCCCGTTGACCTCATCCATAGGGGTATGATTTTTGTACAGTCTCTCCCTGTGCACCCCTCCCCGCTTTTCCCCTGAGAATTATCAGTCCACTCCCTTTCTGTGCTCCTGATTCTATTCTATTCGCCAGTTTATTCTGTGGGTCAAATTTTTAGTTCACTTAATTTTTAGATTCACTTGTTGATGGATATGTATTTGTTGCTCACACCAGTCTTGATGCATCCATCCCCTCACCAACGTTCCTGGTGCGACACACACGGTATTTCTTCAACCCGCCCCTTCTCGCCCCAGGTTCCCTCGGCATCGCCCGTGCCTCGCTCGGTCTTCCTGCTGATGGAATGTCCCTGCTCTGCACCCGGAGCCCACGAAACCACGAGCTCAGGAGACCTGGGCCTGTCCCTCCCTCCCCCAGCAGGTCCCCTCAACGGTGGCATCCATGCACATGCTAACGGTCCCTTCTCACGCCCCGCACCAGCTCAGCGGTCAGGTGTCTCTCCGCCGCATGGACGGCTGCAGTGGACTCCTGACCGGACCCGAGTCCTGCCGGCACCTCTGCCATTGGTCCTCCACCTGCCCTGCGACCCCCATGCTGAAGGTCCCCCGGCGGGTTCCACGCACGCCATCCTCAGCCGCGCTGTCTCCTCCCCATCCCTGGGCTCACAGCCCACCCCAGCCGCCTCCCAGCCCGGAAACTCCTGGCCTGACAGCGGTGACCCACCGGCCGCTCCATCAGCCATCGCTGGGCCTTCACCGCCGCCTGCCCAGGGCCGGTGTGTCCTGCACGCACGTCGGCCACAGTGTTGTTGGAGCTCTCGGGGTGAGAAGCTCCCAGGCCCCGCCACCCCCTGCTGGGCCCGCTGGTGGTCCGGGCCCCCCTCCTCCCGCCGGGGCTGGGCACGCACTGCTTGCCCTGGGGCCTGGAGGCGGCCTGTCGGACAGTCTGCAGCCAGATGTCTCTTCTGTGCAGCCAGATGTCTGCTCTGCGCGGTGGGCTTTGGAAAGACAGGAGACAAGCAGTCCCTGAGGGCCCCGTGTGGGCGGCGGATGGACAGGCTGTCAGCTCGCCTCCCCGTTCCCCAGCCTGAAGCTCGGAGCGCAGAGCGGGAGGAGGCCTCGGGGAATTCCAGGGGCCTCTCGTGCACCCAGAATTACAGACAGAGGGGTCCCCGGGCTGACGGCCGGCCCGCGCTGTCCGGAGGCCGCCATGCAGCGCCTTGCTCAGCAGCGTTGCTGGGTAAGGAGCTCCTTCCTCGGAGCCACGGTGCGCTGCAGGGGCACAAAGGCCTTTGGGTGCCGGGCAGAGTGCGTGGACCGTCACTGAGCTGCCTGAGAGCTGTGAGTCCTCAGAGCGCAGCTCGGAGCTGGAGTTACCTCTGGAATCCAGCTAAGCAGCCTGGACAGAGGTGGCGGTGATGCTGATGACAGTGAGATGGGGGTGGGGATGGGGTCATGGTCACAGTGATGATGATGGTGACAATGATGGTGGGGATGGTGGGGATGATGGTGATAGTGATGATTGTGATGGTGATGATTGTGATGATGGTGAGGATGATGATGGTGATGATGATGGGGATGATGGTGGTGGTGATGATTGTGATGATGACGATGATGATGATGGTGATGGTGATGATGGTGGTGATGATGGTGATGATGATGTGGCTGATGATGGTGATGATGGTGATGATGATAGCGATGATGATGGTGGTGATGGTGGTGATGATGGTGGTGATGATGATGATGATAATGATGATGATGGTGGTGATGGTGGTGATGATGGTGGTGATGATGTGGCTAATGATGGTGATGATGGGTTTGGTGATGATGATGATGGTGATGATGATGGTGGTGATGGTGGTGATGATGGTGGTGATGATGGTGGTGATGATGATGATGATGGTGGTGGTGACGGTGATGATGGTGATGATGGTGGTAATGATGGTGATCATGATGTGGCTAATGATGGTGATGACGGTGGTGATGATGTGGCTGATGATGGTGATGATGATGATGATGATGGTGGTGGTGGTGGTGATGATGGTGGTGATGATGATGATGGTGATGATGGTGGTGATGATGGTGGTGATGATGGTGGTGATGATGATGATGGTGATGATGATGGTGATGATGATGGTGGTGGTGGTGGTGATGATGGTGGTGGTGGTGATGATGATGATGATGATAATGGTGATGATGATGGTGGTGATGATGGTGATAATGGTGGTGATGATGGTGATGAAGGTGGTGATGATGATGATGGTGATGATGATGATGGTGGTGGTGATGATGGTGATGATGATGGTGATGATGACTGTAATGATGATGATGGTGATGGTGGTAGTAATGGTGATGATGTGGCTGATGATAGTGATGATGGTGATGATGTGGCTGATGATAGTGATGATGGTGGTGATGATGTGGCTAATGGTGATGATGGTGGTGATGATGATGATGGTAATGATGGTGGTGATGATGATGGTGATGATGGTGATGATGATGTGGCTGATGATGACAGTGACAAGGAAGAGGAGGACAGTGGCCTCTGGTAAAGCACTGCACTGTCACATCGTGTGTGGTGGTGTCCACCGCAGGGAGGCCGTAGAAATGCACCAAGTGTAGAAGGTGCTTAGAAGGGGACTGAGCACAGGGTAAGGACTCTGCGAACATGGCCGGCTTCTGCTTGAAGAGGTGATGCCGGCGCCCAATGAGCCCCTGTGAACACGCTGAGCCGAGGCCGTGAGCTCCTGTCCCCAGAGCCGCCTCCTTCCGCCTGGACCGCAGACCCAGCGACACGCCAGGGCTGCGTCCGCCTGGGTGTCCCTCGGGCTGAGGCATTGCACCTGGCAGCGGCAGAACACGGCGGGGAGGCAGTCAAACCCCATCCGGAAGCGTGGCCTCCGGCACGATGGGTCGTCCACACACACTGGGGGCAAGATTGGGAGCGGGTATGGGGCGGGGGGGTGACAGGGCATGGTGACCGCCAGCTCTGAGCTCCTGTCCGGAGGCAGCACCAGCCGGTTCTGGAATCTGGGACTTAGTCCCTGCTCCTCTGACACCATCGGGACCACACAGAGATCTCACCCCCCCCCCTTACCCACATTTACCTGCCACCAAGTCCCCTCTGGTTTTTGCACGCCAGCCCCAGCCCCTCCTCCCAGCCGGGGCTCAGCCGTGCTCCAGGGAGAGGGACGGCTGAGTCATGCCTGCCCCACCCCGCCCCGCCCGCCGGGCCGCTGACCGCCCTCTGCCGCTGGCTCATCCCGCAGCCCCGGCCCCGCACGCACGGCTGGCGGTGTCCCGTCCTGCCTCCCGCCGCGGGCAGGTGCAGGTGCAGGTGTGCAGCCCTCGCTCGCGCCGTTCCTGTGGGGTTTTGAGGGGCGTCGTCGGCTCGGCAGCCTCCATGGCGCGCTGCCCGGATGCGGGGCGCAGCTGGCCGTCGGCAGCAGGTGCTCATGATGACACACACCTGCTCCCCGAAAGGGGGCCCGCTCCCCGCTCCCCGTTCTCCCCAAGCGGGCGGGCAGACGGCCTCGGGCAGAAAAGCAAGCGCATCTGCTTGTCACCCTGCACCCCCTGCTCTCGCCTTCAGACAGGGGGCCGTACTGACCACCTGCCAATCAAGTCCTGCTCTCGGGACGCACTGCCCCGCCCACCGGCCAATCAAGTCCTGTCACCCCTCCCACTGCCCGGGGGGAAACAGAGGCGCAGGGAGGGGAGTGTGCTGCCCGCACACAGGACAGCGGGGAGCAGGGTGAGTCAGAGCCTCTATTGGCTGCAGCGGCCCTTGCTGGTCCCACAGCCAATAGCCAGGGTGCAGGGCCCTTCCTGGAGGCTGTGTCTCCCCATAGCACCCCCTTGTGTCCAGGACCCAGACCTGCAGCACCTGCCTGTGGGGGCCCACCCCTTTGCGCTGACGAGCACCGCCCACCCCTGCTGCTCCCCCCAAAGCAGGCAGGTGGGACCCACCCTTTGCCAGGGGGCCAGTCCGTCTCGGAGCCAGGGGAGCTGAGAGGAGGGGCGGGTTGCTGTGACCCTGTGGGAGTCTGGGGTTCGAAAGCAAAGCTCAGCCAGGAGAGCCCTCTGCACGAGACAAGACGTGCCCTCACTTCCCTGGCTTTTGCTGTTACCGCCCCCGCGGACACTTCCCCTCGGTCGGTGGAGAGAGGGAGGGGGAGGGAGGCAGAGGAACATCGAGGTGCGAGAAACCCACCGAGGGGTTCCTTCTGCCCCCGCCCTGGCCCGGGCCCGGGCGGGGAGGAGCCTGCGACCCAGAGGTACGTGCCCTTGACGGGAATCGAACCCAGACCCTGTGGTCCGGCGGCCGAGGCTCTCTCCGCTGAGCCACGCCGGCCAGGGATCGGCTCGCCTCTTGTCTGTCTTTCCTCCTCTTCTCAGAAGGGACACTGAGCGACCATCCAGGTTCGGTTACGTCCACCGAGGGGTGTAGGTGCCAAACCAGCACCAACGGGAGCCCAGGTCGGGGCACAGCGAAGGTGCAAGCTGGCGAAAGCGGACCCGTCAGAGAGAGGTCAGCAGCCGAGCGGCAGACAGAAGGCAGCCAGGCGTGTGCGGGCTGGCCGGGCACCGACTCTGCTACAGTGGCTCTCACCCCCAGTGCCACGCATGGAGCCGCCCGCTCCTGGGCCCGCCCAGCGCTCGGACCTGCTCCGAGGACGAGCCGGGTCGGGGCAGCCCGTCTGCGCGTCTGGGTCTCAGGGAGACCGGGCACCCTCTGGCCGGCTTAGGGGCCAGTGTGCGGCCGTCCTGACGCCTTTCCCAGCCACGGACTCGCTCGCAGCGTTGCCGGTGGGTCCCGGGGTTTCTCTGGCTGCTTTGGAGCCTGGGTGGGCGGGAGCTGCAGCTGCACGTTGCATGGACAGCGCCCTCTGATGGCCACTCTGTTCCCAGGCCCAGCTGCTGCTCTCAGGGACTCGGAAACCACTTCCTGCGCTGAAACCCTCAGAGGAGCGTCGGGTCAGTAACGGGAGCTGCGAGGCAGGGAGGCCCCGGGACACGGCGCCACCACCCCCGGGAGCGAGGCACAGCCGCTGTCCGGGACGGCATGTGCCTGTCCCCCGGGCCGGGTGGGCGCTGCGCATCTTTGGATTTTGGTTTCCTGGTGCCCCTGCTAGGACTCCCCGACACTCTTGCGTTTATTGCCGGCAGGTGTGTGTGTGCAGGTGAGCGTGTGAGTGCGTGCGAGTGTTTTGTGAGGGTGCGAGTGTGTGTATGAGTATGTCTGAGAGAGCTGGGAGTCTGTGTGAGTATGTGTGTGTGTGTCTGAGAATGTATGTGATAGTGTGTGTGTGTGTGTGTGTGTGTGTATGAATGTATGTGTGTGAGTGTGTGAATGTATGTGTGTGTGTTTCTTGTGAGTGTGTGCATGTGTATGAGAATGTGTGATAGTGTGTGTGTGTGTGAATGTATGTGTGTGAGTGATGGTGAGCGTGTGAACGAGTGTGTGTATGTATATGAGAATGTGTGTGAGTGTGTGAATGTATGTGTGTGAGTGTGAATGATGTGAATGTGTGTGTGTGTTTTGTGAGTGTATGTATATGTATGAGAATGTGTATGAGTGAGGGTAAGTGTGAATCTGTGCTAGGATGAGTTGTGAACATGAGTGTGCATGTGAGTGATCAGGTGAGATTATGAATGTGAGTATGTATGTAAGTGTGTGTGTTTTTGTGAGACTGTGAGTGTGAGTGTATGAGAATGTGTGAGTGTGTGTATGAGAATGTGTGAGTGGGTGGGTGTGAGTGTGTGTGAGAGAGAGCAGGGGTGAGAGTGGGCGTGTGCACACAGTAGGCACCTCTCCAGCTGACAGGGGTACCCGTCCCCCTGGGGAAGCTCTCTGAGTGAGCTGGGCCGGGCCGGGCTTGCCTCCGAGGACAGGAGGTGGTGGAGCTCTGTTCCCCTGGGCCGCCTCAGCCACGCCCCGCGACCCTGGATGTGGGCCCACGACCCCGTCAACCCCTGAGGGGACCGCTGTCCGGGCCGGGCTGGGATCGGACTAGGCCTGGGAACCGGCAGCGGCGTTGGCTGTTCCGGGCAGCACCCCCGGTAACCCGTTCCTCGGCGACAGCCCATGCCCTCACGCCCATTGCGACGGCTCCGGCCCAAACCAGAGGTTCCTCCTTCTCTAAACCCAACGGGAAGGCCTCCCGGGGGCGGGTCCCAGGAAACACCAAGCTCAGAGGCCACAGCGCTGGCGGGCACGCGGGAAAGAGGGACGCGGGGCCCTAGGTGGGAGGGTGAGGGGCCGCGGCCGCAGGAAACAGCGTGGTTCCTCCAAAGGAGGAAGAGTTGTCGCACGTCCCCCGAGTCCACTTCAGGTCCGCACCCCGGGTAGCTGGGAGCGGCCCTGGCGGGTATGTGCACGCCCTGCGCTCCGCCAAGTGTTAACAGCATCCAGGGTGGGGACAACCCAGTGTCTGTCCACGGATCCGGGTGGGGGTGGTGGTGCTGCTTGGACAGTGTCGCTGGTTGGATCTGGATGGTGGGTGGTGGGTGGTGGGTAGTGGATGGTGGATGGTGGATGGTGGATGGTGGATGTTGGGTGGTGGGTGGTGGATGGTGGATGGTGGATGTTGGGTGGTGGTCGGTGTTGGTGGATGGTGTTGCTGGTTGGGTCTGGATGGTGGATGGTGGATGTTGAGTGATGGATGGTGGATGGTGGGTGGTGGGTGGTGAATGTTGGATGGTAGATGGTGGATGTTGGTTGGTGGATGGTGGATGGTGGATGGTGGGTGGTGGATGGTGGATGGTGGATCAGGTGGTGGGTGGTGCTGCTGATTGGATGATGTTGCTGGTTGGATCCAGATGGTGGATGTAGGTGCCGGAGAAGGCGGGACCAGCCTGAGGCGGCTCCAGGATGGGGCTTGAAGGGGCAGAGAAGGCCAGAGAGGCCAGGGGCTGGGCCCGTGTGGAGAAGTTCGGGTGGCAAGACAGGGCGGGAGGGGGTGGGCAGGGGTACGCGATTTCACACGCTCGGCTCCTGGTTTATCCTAAAACGGCCTAGCATGTTTCTCCTCCTGCATTGAGAACCTCATCCGACAGGGTGATAACGTTCGCTTCAACCGTCCAATGTCATCGGTCAGACTCGAGAGGAGAGAGGCCATTGCGTTCCCCCATGTGCTTGTTCGCCAGCTGACACAGCAAGGGGGTGGGGAGGATTCTCCTTCCTTCCTCTCCTTTCTGTTCAGAGATGCTCCTTTCACCAGGTCTACTGGTCACGGCGTCTCAGAGTTTCCCTGCATCTGAGGATGTCCGGATTGTCTGGTGGTTCTTGAAAGATATTTCCATCCCTGGGTGTTATTTTGGATGTAGGATTTGGGGCGGAGGGCTTGTTTTGTTTCACTTTCCCACCTCAAAAATATTGTCCCATTTCCGTCTGGCCTCCATATTCTGACGAGAAATCTGCTGTCACTCACGATACTTGGTCCTCTGGGTGTTATTTTTCTCCCTGCCTTCTAATTTTTTTTTAATATGTTTTCATTGACTTCAGAGAGGAAGGGAGAGGGAGAGGGGAGATAGACACATCCATGATGAGAGAGAATCACGGATCGCCTGCCTCCTGCCCATCCCTATCCGGGGTGGAGCCCGCAACCCGGGCCTGTGCCCTGACAGGGAATGGAATTGTGACCTCCTGGTCTACAGATCAAAACACAGCCACTGAGCCACACCGGCCAGGCTGTTTGTTTTTGACTGTTAGACGTTTACTCGTGATGTATCTTGACGTGGGTTTCTTTAGGTTCATCCTATGTATAGTTTTACGAAGTTCTTGAGTCTGTAGATTTACGTATCTTGCCCTTTTTGATGGTTTCTAGTCATTTCAGCTCCTCTCTCCGGCTCCTTTCCTCTGGGGACAAAATGACACGCGTCTCAGACTTTTGCTCTCTCCCACAGGAGCCTGCCCAGGGGGCTTTCTCTCTGTCGTGATTGGGCTGTTTCTTGCTCTGTCCCCCGGGTCACTGATTTCTCCCCTCGGTGCTCCCTTCCCTGTGGAGCCCAAACTTTCTATTTCCGTTGCATTTTTTTTCCTTTGTCAAATCCCCCAGTGTTTCTTCTTTAGCGTCTTTGTCTCTGGCCTGTGGCCCATGTCTCTGCCGAGACGCTGTTCTTCCCGTGGTCTGCGTGTGCTCGTGATTGCTCATTGAGGCTTCCTCATCCTGGGTGCTTTAACGTCTTTGTCGGATCATCCTAACGTCCCTGTCATCCGGCAATTATCTCTTTCCTTCCGTTTGAGTCTGTCTCATTGTTGGGCTGATGAGTGATTTTCCATTGAAACCTGGACGTCTTTGTATTATGCGTCCGTTCGCCGACTAAGGATGAGAGATGCGTCGCTCGGCAGTGCCATCACCGTGCGAACATGGCAGAGGCACAGACGCACACCAGGTGGTGCAGCCGAAAACACCTGGGCCGCCCGGAGCCGCCTGATGCTCCCTGGCTCTTGGTCTGTGGGGCGGGCGTCTGAGCCGAAGGTGGTAGACAACTGTAACACAGCGGGGAGTGCTTGTGTGTCTCAGCAAAGGAGAGAGACAGCCGGAATCCAGCACAGAAGAGAGAAAGATGATGTGTGAGGGCTGTGGGGGGAGCCACGGGGGTAGGGACCGTACACGTGGGGGAGGGAGGGAAACAGGGAAGGGAAGAGATTGGAAGAGACCCGGAGAGCGAAAGCTTGATGGGAGGAATAGTGAAAAGCAGAGAGGGGGGGAGAAGAGTGAGGAACAGGGTGAGAGAGAGGGAAAGAGAGAGAGAAGTGATCCTGGGAGGAAAGAGATAAGAAGACACTCAGGGGGAGGGAAGTGAGTGTGTGCATGTGTGTGTGTGTGTGTGTGTGTGTGTGTGTGTGCAGGGCACGCCAGCCCCCAGCCTCCCCTACCCCATCTCGTCCCCTGGCTCCAGCCACAGGTGAGATCACCAGTGGGCAGCAAGCTGAGCCTCTTCCATTGCTCACACCACCAGGAGCTCACAGCACACTGAACGCTGAGTGGGGTCCATCCTTCCGTTTCAGCATCGCAAACAGCCTTTGCTCATCATCCTCTACAATAAAAGCCTGATTTGCTAAGTACCCAGTCATCTGTTCCACCAAAGCATAATATGCAAATGATATGTTCAACCAATCAAAGCGTAATATGCTAATGATATGCAAAGGCCACTCAACCACTTGCTATGACGTGCACTGACCACTGGGGGGGCAGACGCTCCGACCGGTAGGTTAGCTTGCTGCTGGGGTTCAGCTGATGGGGACTGAGTGAGCCGGGCCAGACGCACCCTGGAACCCTCTCATACGCCCTCCCCAGCTGGCCCACCTCCCCTGTCCCTCCCCGGCCCCAATCATGGACCACGGAGTCCCTCGGCCTGGCCTGCATCCTCTCACAATCCGGGACCCCTCAGGGCAGTGGTTCTCTACCTTCCTAAGGCTGCGACCCTTGCATACAGTTCCTCATGGGGTGGTGACCCCCAACCATGACATTTTGCTACTGTTAATGCATCACGATGTAAATATCTGCATTTTCCGATGGTCTTAGGCGACCCCTGTGAAAGGGTCGTTCGACCCCCAAAGGGGTCGCGACCCACAGGTTGAGAACCGCTGCCTCAGGGGATGTCAGAAGAACCATTTCGGCCCGATCCTGCAGGCCAGGCCCAGGGACCCCACTCGTGCACAAATTTGTGCACCGGGCCTTTAGTCCATTATAATCCCACTAAAGGCCCAGTGCACGAATTCCTGCATGGGTGGGGTCCCTAGGCCTGGCCAGCGATTAGAGCCAATAGGGACACTGCGGTCGCAATTGCTGCATCATCGGGTGCTTTAACGTGAACGTGTTTGATTATGTGGGGAAAGTCTCCTCCGAATGTGAAATTATGAGGCATTTCTGGCCGCTCCACGGCGGTGATGGATTGCGTTAATATATTTTCTAATTTCAAAGCGCCTCGTGCTCCTGATGAAGCCGCCGCCCGGTCACGATGCGCGGTTTCGTGACGCCGTTTGCCGCTGTTTAACGATGTTTTACCCAGGGCTTCTGTGCGTCTGGCGTCCGAGGGAGAGGGTCGGGATTTTGGTTTCTTAATAAAAGCTCTGGCAGGCAGCGGGGGCCCTGCTTGCTTTGGGGGGCGGGGGGAGGGATGTGGAAGTTTTCCCTCCTTCCTGGTGCTCGGGAAAGCAGGAGCGTCGCTATTAATTGATCTAATTAAAACCCGGCACAGTTCCCCGCGGAAACGGTGTTCGGAAGGCGGCCGCGCTCTTTAACGACCTCCCGGATGTTTCCGGTGGTGGTTGGCCTATTTAGACTTTTTCCCCACGAACGGGGCCCGCGCGGGTGCCTGCATTTTTCCGGGAGACGGCCACATTTCATCTTGGCATTTAATGCGAACTGCGTACAGTGGCACGGCGTGGTTCTAACGACACTCTGAGCCGGATGCCTGTTTGCATCCGTGTCTTTTTGCGGCTGTGGTTGTGGCTAATCCTCGGCCGAGGACATTTTCCCATTGACTTTTGGGGAGAGGGGAAGGGAGGGGGAGAGACGGAGAGAAACATGGATGTGAGAGAGACACACGGATTGGCTACCTCCTGCACGCAGAGGGCCGGGCGGGGAGGAGGCTGCCCCAGGGCTCCCAGCTCGCGTTTTAACGGTTCGAGTCCGGCTCAGGACCGCTCTGTAGGAGTGAGGCGCAGTACAGGCTGGCTTTTGTTTGCGTTTTTCCTGGGATCGCTATCGCTACTTTTTTTTTAATCTTTATTTTTTTTAAGATTCACCCAAGAATATGTGTGGGTTTTTTTAAATTGATTTCAGAGAGAGAGGAAGAGAGGGAGCGAGGGAGGGAGGGAGAGAGGGAGAGAGGCAGAAAGGAAAGGGGGGAGAGAGAGAGAGAGGAGAGAGAGGAAAGGACGGAGGGAGAGGAAGGGAGAAGAAGGGAGAGAGAGAGAGAGAGGAATGGGAGGAGAGAGAGAGGGGGGGAAGAGAGGGAGGGAATGAGGAAGAGGAAAGGAGAGAGAGGGAGGGAGAGGGAGAGAGAGAGAGAGGAGAGAGAGGGAAGGAAGGAGGGAGAGGAAGGGAGAGAGAGAGAGAGGAAGGGGGGGGAGAGAGAGAGAGAGAGAGAGAGAGAGAGGGAAGGAAGGAGAGAAAGCGAGAGAGAGAGAGAGAGAGAGAGAGAGAGAGAGAGGAGGGACGTCGGTGTGGGAGAGGACTGACCAGCTCTCTCCTGCACATGCAGGTTGTTCTCTCCTGTCCTTGGTGCAGGGTCAACGCTCCAACCACCAAGCAACCTGGCCGGGCCTCCTTCGACTCTGTTTCCGGCGCGTCTCACGCACACACCGACGTGGCGCTGATTTCACTCCGTTTCTCCATCTGAAAACCCCGGTGTTTTTCGCGTGAATGAAGCCGGTCTCCGTGTTACTCCCCGGCCTGAGCGAGGAGGCGGAATGTCCTTCCTTCATGGTGTCCCCAGCCAGAAACCATCACTGATGGTTCTCTCTCTCCCTCTCCCTTCTGCTCTGAAATCAGTACAAATGTTTTTTTTTGTGTGTGTTGTTTTTGTTTTTTGAAAAAAGCAATTACTGACATAAACAGGAGACAGAAACCCCCGGCCGTCCACAGAAATGCAGCCCTGGCGCCAGCAAACCTCCAACCCCGTCTGCGATGTGCGTCAGGGTGTGCCCACTCCGCCGGTCCACGGGGCGGGCGTGCGCCGAGGCCTGTGCTCTGTGCCATCCGCGTGTGCGCAGCAGGGGTCTCTAGCGACACAGAACCGCAAGACACACACATGCACATGCATGCATGTACACACACATGCACACGGGCACACACATACACACAAGCGCGCGCTTGCACGCACACGCACATGCACCCATGCACACACATGCATACGCACACGGGCATGGACGGGCACAGAAAGATCTCCTTTAATTTTTTTTGAATATATTTTATTGATTTTTTTACAGAGAGGAAGGGAGAGGGATAGAAAGTCAGAAACATCAATGAAAGACATCGATCAGCCGCCTCCTGCACGCCCCCTACTGGAGTTGTGCCCCCAAGCAAGGTACATGCCCCCGACTGGAATCGAACCTGGGACCTTTCAGTCCGCAGGCCGACGCTCTATCCACTGAGCCACACCGGTCTCTGCAAAAGATCTCCTTTAAAGACCCGATCCATGCAGGTGTGGGGCCTGGCGCCTGCAGGGCGGCCAGCGGGTGGACGTGCCAGCGATGGGACTGCGGCCACGGGTTCGGGCAACGGAGGCAGAGCCTTCTTCACCGTGTCCTGCAGGCAAGGGACCCTACGCCTGGGCCACCCCCAGCCCAGGGGACACAGGGGAGGAGCCGCAGCCCCTCCTCAGGCCCAGATGGAGGGGCAGGCACATCGGATGCTCTGGAACTTTCTACAGAGCCCCCACCCCGCAAGGTCATTGCCGCAGCCACAGAGCCGCCTTGGAGGGGCCTGGCTGCACCCCACCGCTGGCCCCGCAGCCTCCGCCGGACCGGCCGCGGCCGCCCACACCCGGCGAGCGCGGGGCGGGGGTGCGGGATCCGCCGCCGCGGTGTCACGGTGATTTATGGACTGTGTTCCCCGGGAAAGCGCGAGGATTTATCTCCGAGAGACAGGCTGTTTGTAAACACGCGGCTCCGGGGTGGCCCTGTGGGTGGCCGGCCTCCGGCTCCTGCCGCCGAGTGAGGAGGGGGGGAGGGGGACGGGCTGAGGCCGGAGCCGGGGCGCAGGGTGGGGAGCCGGGGTGTCCTTTGTCCACTGAGGACGAGGCTGAGGCTGCCTCCTGCACCCCCGGCCCCCAGCCTCCTCCGAGGGGTGAGGAGAGGAGAGCAGTGTGTGTCTGGATGCCTGTGTGTGTGTATGTGTGTGTGTGCCTGTGTGTGTATATGTGTGTGCGTGAGTGTGTGTGCCTGTGTGCCTGTGTGTGTGTTTATGTGTGTGTGTGTGTGCGTTTGTGTGTGTGTGTGTATGTGAGATTGCTTTTCTACCAGGGAGGTAGGAACACTGGAGACTTGTATGTACACAGCCATCTAGCTTACATGTCTACTAAAAGCCATCACTGCCCTGGCCGGTGTGGCTCAGTGGATAGAGCGCCAGCCTGTGGGTTGAAGGGTCCTGGGTTCGATTCCAGTCAAGGGCACAGGCCCAGGTTGCAGGCTCTATTCCTAGGGTGGGGTGTGCAGGAGGTGGCAGATCCATGATTCTCTCTCATCACCGATGGTTCTCTCTCTCCCTCTTCCTTCTGCTCTGAAATCCGTACAAATGTTTTTTTGTGTGTTTTTTTTTTAAAAAGCAATTACTGACATAAACAGGAGACAGAAACCCATGGGCCGTCGGGGGATGGGAACACGCCGCCCTGGCCACTGCAGCCGGTCCGGAAGGGTCCCAGGAAGAGCCAGGGCTCAGGGTGCAGGGGGAGGGAGCGGGCGGGCGATGTGTGGGAGGAGAACCATCCACGGGCATCCCGGCCGGCCCACCTCCATCCACCTGAGACTCAGTCACTCGTCCCCGTCCAGCTGGTGTCAGGCGGCCCCGGGGCTCCAGGCTTCTGGCTCCACCCACACCCACGCTCCTGGGGAGGTGACGGCCGGCCTGGGCGGAGCCACGTCCCGGGTCCCAGTCACACAGCCACAGGCCTCGCTGGTGGGACAGGGGCGACCGCCGTGCACGGCTGCTCTCTGGCCTCAGCCTCACAGAGACCCCGATCCGCCCGTCCCTCAGGCGGGAAAACCGAGACTCGGGGCCCCCACCCAGGGCCGGGGCGGTGGGGACGCCCGGGGCAGCACAGAGGGTCGGGTGGAGCGGGGACGCGACCTGAGAACAGGCCTGGGTATGGGGACCGTCGTGTGGGCCTGCCCTCCGTGCCCGCGGGCACCGCCCTCCGCCGCGGGCCGCGCTGTGCTGCCGTGTGCGGCCTGGGGCGGGCCTGCTGGGGCAGCTCCCGGCTCTGCTGTCTGAGGACCGGGACCACGGTCCGCTGTTCATGGGCGCACAGCAGGGCTGGGCGGGGGCTCCTGGGAGGGGGCTCGCAGCACCCACAGCTCCAAGGCCACGGGCAGAGCCAGCAGTGGCGCTGGGAGCCGGCCGTGTGCCCACCCCGTGCCAGTGGGGCTCCGGGAGGCCAGGCCCGCTGGCCGTGCGGCCTCCCGCCTCCTGCGCCTGAGCCCACTGCCCTCGGACATGCCACCTGAGCGCTGGCAGCGAGCCGGGCACAGGCCGGGCCCCATTGCCTGCTGGGGAGAGGAGCAGGGGAGGAGACAGACCGCCGCCCGGTTTGCTGGCGCCGCTGAGGGGAGGCCCGTCCTGCGCCCCGATTCCGTCAGGGGTGAGTGAGGGGCTGCTCTCGCCCTGAGAGCTCCGTGGCTGAGCGTCCCCCACGAACCAGGAGGTCAGGGGGCGATTCCGGGTCGGTCAGGGCACAGGCCCGGGTTGGGGGCTCCATCCCCAGATCGAGGATGGGGTGTGGGTGACCGGTGCTTCCCCACGGCTGCCCCCTCGTCCCCGGGCCCCCGCCCCGCCCTGCCCGGGGCATCACGGCCAGGGGGATGCCAGCACCTCCTGCTGAGCAGCCGGACGCTGGCCAGGGACCCAGCCGGGAGGAGGGTGGGCTCTGGGGGTGGGGAGGCGGCCGCTGTCCTGACCGCCAGCTTCCCGGCGCCATTGTCTCGGGACCCGCTGCTCCCAGGCTCTCGGCTCTCGGTGTGGAGCAGGCCCGGCCCCGGCCTCGCAGAGCCGCGCCTGGCCGCCGGCGGTGAGCGATGGGAGAGGCGGCCGCCGTCCGGCCGTCCCGGGAGCGCGCGGTGATGGAGCGGCCATCGCGCCGCCCGCACGGGCGCGGAGCCCGGTGACCCGGCGATCCATCAGCGGCGCCCGTGTTCGCGCGGCCGAGCTCCCCGTGAAATATGGCCCCTGCCCGGCGCGGCCGCGCGGTTTATGACGTTCCGTTTGCCGCGGGGCGTCCGCTGATGGATGCCGCGCCGAGAGCCATCTGTCTGCCTCGAGGAGGCTCCTGCGGACCGAGGGCGGGCACCTGCTGGGCACGAGCCCACCGCCCACAGCTCCTGGGGAGGGGGGAGGGAGGGAGAGAGGGAGGGAGGAAGGAGAGGAGGAGAGGGAGAGGGAGAAGGGAGGGAGAGATGGATGAA
>PVJN01034093.1:0-23000 GCA_004026805.1 Lasiurus borealis | reverse complement strand
ACGCTGGTGAAGAGTGGTGTTCCCGAAGCTCTGAGGGCAGAGGTATGGCAGTTGTTAGCAGGCTGCCATGACAACCAGGCAATGCTGGATAGCTACCGACTTCTCATCACAAAGGTAGGAAGCTATTTTCATGTTGTACTACTGGACAACATTTAAATCGTAACTCCAATAATGCTTTGGACCTATTTCAAAATGCTATCGAAGAGGTGCAGTGAATAGTTCTGCCTTTTGTTTGGAACCCTTGCTGGATAGTGGAAACAATACACCATAGTCAGCTGCGAACACTTTATGCCTTGGCTTTCATTTTTTCCTGTTATTAACTTTATATTAACTATTTACTAAATTGGAATGTATTTATATTTTAAGTGAAATAAAGTAACCCCCTTTTTGTTGTTGAGATTTATGTAGTTATACTTTTCACAATATACTTGGTTCTAGTGCAGTTTTAAAATCAAATTAACTTAAAATGAAATTAAAAGGCTTTCTGTGCCTTAATGACCTTGAACTTCCTTGAGCCCCTGGATTCAATGTAGATTCTTTTGGTTAGGTCTAAAAGGCTGATTTTAGAATATGGTAAAGGTCATCCTCAATCCTAAACTGTCTTTGTACTTCTCATCTCCTAATTTCTTAATCTATTCTAAAATGTAGATTTTGAAATAATAGAAAAATTTAAGAATTTTTTAATTCATAAATGTGATGTTTTGATAACTAAGACATTATTCCTCAGGATATATCAACTTTTTAATTTCTTAACTCCTCTAATTCCTTCTTCACTTCCTTCCTTCTTTGCTCCCTCCCTTCCACAAATATTTTTGAGTGCCTAGAATATTCAGTCACTGATAAATTCAGATTTTTAAACCATCTTTTATGATTAATGTTTTTTACAGTGACATGTGTAAGGTGATCCATGGGGAGGATGTCTAAAGGTTTCATTTATTTTTTTAAAAATACAAACACACAAGGATATGAAGCTGAATTGATACTTGCTATGCTGATATTTGCTGTGCTGTGGTACTGAGATCTCACTTGTGGTTCAGGAGTGATCTGAGAGAAGAAGGGGTTTGCACACCTTGAACTGAATAACAGTGGTGCTGACACTCATGTTCCTTTCAGAATATTACAGTTTTTTACAGTTTACATGTGCTTGATTATGTGGGTTTATACATTATCTAGTTTTAATTTAGCTGAACTCATAGGATGGATGAGCACTTTGAAAAGTTGTTGTTACATGATATTAATAGCAAGATGTTTAAAAAACACTGATCTATCCCTTTAAGTAAGAAATAATGTTAAGATACAGTGCTTGGCACATAGTAAGTATTCAAGATTAGCTTCTACTATTTTTACTAATACGATGATATTACATCATGAACATGATAATAGTGATAATGGCTATGGTGTCAGTGTAAACTTCTACTTTAATATGTGTGACAACTTCTAGTCACATAATTTTCATAAGAAACCATGATGTGAATAACAGCTGATGGAATGGAGAAGAAATATTTTTAGTAGAAGCATGAAGTGTCAGATTTGTCTTTTTTTGTGTGTGTGTCTTTTTTTCTGGCTGGTATATATCATGTAATATTTGAATTCTAAAACTTGACTTTGTAGTGATTTCACAAGTTATTTTAGTGGTCATGCATATTCAAGTATATTATAAAGTCAAATGATATTCTCTAAAAGTCACTCCTAATGATTGTCTGATATAATCAAAACTGCAAGGCAGTCATTAATTTCATTCACTTGTTAACACACTCATTTATTTACTAACTCTTTTAAAAAATCAAATCTTTATTGTTTGAACATATTACATATGTCCCCTTTCCCCATCTAGACTCTTTCTAACCTGTCCCTAGAATTTTTATTGAGCATTTTTTATGACTGCACTCTCTATGGTTTCTAGGGCTAGGTAGATGAAAAGAGTTCATACTACTCTTGAAGAGTGTAGCTTTGGGGGAAGCCAAGCCCGTCCACAGGTATCTTAATCATGTGTGTGGGATATAGATGAAGTAGTGACAGCTCTGCTTGGGGGAGTCAGGTGGGAATTAAATATGTCTGAGCAGCCTACGAGAGGGAGTGCATTGTAAGGGGGAGTTTATATGATGACTCACCTGTCAGTGAGTGACTTGGTTGGATTATCCAGGGAGTCTTAGAAAGTGCAATCTTTCCTTCTCTCACTCCCACCCCAGTTATCCAACTACCTTCACTGTTCACGGATCAATGCTTGTCCCTTGCTAAATGGGAAGAATCTAATACAAGTTTATTCTTATTAGAATAAACATATGAAATGAAGAACTGCAAAAATAAGTTGTATCAAAAAGATATCATAAGAGAATATTTAATTGATAACCTAGTATTGATGTGATAGAGTTTTATCAAGTAATATAATGGCTACTCAATAAATGTTTGAGTGCCTGTTGGTTAAGTTCTGTACTAGAATGATGACTCATATTAATTTTTAAAATCAGTGAACTGAAAAATACCTTCTATTGGCTAAATATAAAATAGTATGAACTTGCAAAGAATAAGACCAAGTTTATAAATTGCAGAGAGCATGTGCTCGGACCTCTATCAGAGAGCAAAAGGGCAATAATTGCCAAATTACTTTGGCAGTAGATGCAAATATCTTTTTGGAATATAAATAAAAACCAATTTTAAGATTCTGCAAGTCTCTGCTTTCTTGAGCATTGTATGAACAGATAAAGCTTCCCGTGTTTATCCTAGTCAGATTATTGGTACTGCTCAGAATAAAGCCTGTCTTCTCTCTGTCCTCCAGTGCATTATGATAGCAGATGGCTTTTAATAAACCAAGTAGCTAAAGAAACATTTTTACTCTACTTTGTTAGAATGTACTATAATTATAGTTATGGACAATCTCAAGAGGAAATGCTTAAATTGGTTCTGTTCTTATGATGGAATAACGTTAGATGCATATGTAATTGAAAAGTGAAAATATAGTGTCAGTTATGTATTTTTTATTTGATGAGCTGTTGCAACCAAATTAAACTCTGAACATCATTTAGTCAGGTAAATGTCTGCTTTTTCTTTACAAGGTTTTTTTTTTTTAAATTCACTGCAGTATGTTAATCAACTAACCGTCAACACTAGATTTCATTGAGAGGCAGGGCATTGCCTAATTACACGAGGCTCTAGTCTCTGTCATCACCTCATCTAGTTGAGGAAATGAGCTTTTTGATAGAATGGGGTTATTCCAGCTGGGTCTGTACCATTGGGATGTATAAAATCCATGGACTCTTGTACTATTGCAACCATAAAATTTACAAAAATTTCTCCAGAAGATTTAGAGTTCTTTAAAATTTATTAATTAAAAAAATAAGGTGGGCAAGGAGAATAAAGAGCACTCACTATGTTGTAATGTAAATACCTTGAACATGTAGATATACCAGAAGTTCTTTATTAAAGGAAAGAATTATTGAAAGAAATTTTAAAAGAAAATATACCTTTTTTTAAAATCTTTTCTTGTGTAATAAGGATGGTGATTTCTTATCACATAATTATATCTTTGCATATTATTATTTTTTCATAGTAGAATTTTAATAAAATTTTCTCAGTCCTCATCCCTTGAGCTCTTTCATCTTCTATCATATCGATGTTGACACCTGCATGTAAAAACTATAACTAAATGTGAATCTGAGAACTAAAAGTTTGCCCCTTGTACTGACATGTTTCTGCAAAAATTTAAAAATATGTCCTTAATTATTTTCATACACTGAAGTGATAATGTTCTGTTTCTCATTACAAATTTTAATTTCATTATCCTTTAAACAAAGTTAGTAGTTTTGAGATAAATTGAAATGATGATTTTCTAATGTTACCTTCATTTTCATATGGTGGGATTAGAGTAAGAGTACTCTGTTTTGAAAGAAGGTTTTTGGGTGGTTGTTGAGCATAGATGATTCAGTGGCAAAAAAGCTATATTTATTGCCATAGACAAGGGTCAGAAGAAAGCAGTTATTTTCTTCTTAAATCTCAGGAAATTTTCAGGAGCCTGGGATTACAGTGACTCCTGGATCCCAACTTCATAATAACTTTACTGATCATATTAGCACATATTTCTAGAGCATACATATTTATATTATCCTAGTGCCCCAGTGCACAGATTCGTGTATATTGAAAGGAAATTAATTAGAAAGTGGTCAGTGTGGCAGGACTGGGTGAGATGGGCTGGACACACCCTAGAGCCAACCTCCCTGGCTGGCGGCACCGGGGGCAGGTAGGGTCCCTTGGCCTGACCTGGGGGGATTTGGCTGAACCTGGCTCTCTGACATCCCCCAAGGAGTCCCAGATTGCGAGATGGTGGAATCAGGCTTCCTCCTCTCTGGTTCCAGGTGCATCACCCCAGAACCACTGTTGCCAAGTGACTGCAGCTCAGCAGCTCCTGTGTTGAGCCTCTGCCCCTGGTGGTCAGTGTGAGTCATAGCTACTGGCCAGTCAGAAGGTTAGATGGTCACTTAGCCTTTTATATATATAAATAGATTGGATATTATGGTGTGATGAGTTTTCTCCAGGGTTTTTGCTTTGGCTTTGATTTACTTTTTCACACAAATTGATGTTTAGATATGTTTACCACTAACTAGTGCCAAGGTTAAAAAAGGGAGAAATAGCAGATACCTATGAGGCAGATACCCAAAGTCCACCTTATACCAGTGTGTTACATAGTTCTGCTCATGTTTTGGTACCAGTTCCATTTTGTAGCTTCTTGTTTAATTACATCATGAATTTCTCAGTATCTTCTTTTCCTTATGTTGTGTCTCTTTACAGTTTGTATGTCTTTGTCTCTTCATCATATCTTCCTTTATACCTGCCGTACTTTTTAAACAGAGCTCTAAAAAGTGGTTTTCATTAATTGTTATATTTGCTTGGTTTCATGTTCCCTGTGAATTTCTCAGATTAGGCTGCCTTTTAATTGTATGGCTGTTACTTGATTTTTAAACTGACAAGATAAGAGACTATGTCATCTTAGAGGCTGTCATTTTGTTTTACTTTATATCCCCAGGGCTTTGCACTAGCCCTTAATAAAATCTATTGAATAATTAAATGAAGTAAACTCTAAAGGGCAGTGTTCCATGATTTAAAAAGCTTTAAAAATATTTAAAAAATTTTTCTTTCTTTTTTTTTCTTTTTTAGAGAGAGAGAGAAGAAGAGAGAGGAAGAGAGAGATAGAAACATCCATGACCAAATGGCTGCCTCCTGCATGTTCCTACTGGAAATTGAGCCCATAACCCAGGCATGTGATCTAATTGGGAATTGAACCAGCGATCTCTTGGTATATTGGATGTCGCTCAGTGAGCCACAGTGGCTGGGCCAAGTCTTAAGATTTTCATCACATTTAATGAGTAGCTCTTAGGGAGCACCCTTCAAGAGTAAGCATTGAAAGTTATGGTTATTCTTCTTATTTTTAATTTTTTCATCACCATTTATCCCCCCTATATCACTTTCCATCTCCACTCACCATTTCTCCACCCTGCAAACACCATTCTGTTATCCATGTCAATGAATTCTTTCTCTTTTTTTCTTGAAAGTTGTCTTTTTAATTTGCTTAATTTTTTCATTATAAGAGAATTACTTCTTTAAAACTTCTGAAGAAGATATATAATTGTTAATGTATATATTTAAAGATTCCAAAAATATGATGTGTAGTATGTTTCCTATTTTAAATTTGGATACATCCAAGTTTCTACTTCCTTTTTCCATCAAATAGAGAAAAATAAGCAGATGGAAAAAAGATAGATCAGTGAGTAAATTTAAGGTATTGTTAGCCATAGAATAATGTAGTTACTTTATGAAATGTCTTGAACTTTTAAAAGAAGACATTAGATAAATACCATGTTAAGAGGTAGTATTGATGCTGCAATTTTTCTAGACATTAAAGCTTTATTCCATAATCTGCTTTTTGATTTAATTAATATTAATTCCACAGAATGTTTCAAACTAAGCATTGTAATTAATTTGTTATGTTATACTTTTAAAGGAATAGTTATACCATTACAGTTTTGATTCTTACTGGGTTCCTTTTTTCTTTATGTTAAATCTTTACTTTTTCTAGATTCACAATCAGTTTTTTTTCATACATGCTTTTATTATGTGCATAATAGCGTCTAACTTTTTATTTCTAACGAATAATGAATACACTAGGTAAAAGTTGCTCAAAACGTTCTTACTCCTGGATTGAAATATTATGGCTATGCATACTTACTTTTCTATAAGAGAGAACTTTACTTGTTACTACTGTCAGAATAATTCAATCACTTCTACCCTTTACAAGGTCGATCTCTGTCACGTTTATGAAAACTACTTAATATTTTAATAGATGACTTTTACTTTGATACCAGCAAAAATGATGTAAAAAGGAACAATTCCACTTAACTCTAAATCAGTGGTTGTCAACCTTTCTAATGCCACGACCCTTTAATACAGTTCCTCATGTTGTGGTGATCCTCAACCATAAAATTATTTTTGTTGCTACTTCATAACTGTAATTTTGCTACTGTTAATGAATTGTAATGTAAATATCTCTGTTTTCTGATGGTCTTAGGCTCTACAGCAGCGGATGCAACCCACAGGTTGAGAACCACTAGCAGGGTCTCTTAAGACTATCGGAAAACACAGATATTTACATTATGATTCATAAAAGTAGCAAAATTATAGTTATGAAGTAGCAACAAAAATAACTTTATGGTTGGGAGTCACCATAACATGAAGAACTGTATTAAAGGGTCAAGGCATTAGAAATGTTGAGACCACTGCTCTAAATACTGAGTTCTTTTTTGAAAAGTATAATGCCAGTTTTTATTTTACTTTATTTTATAACTAGAGGCCCAGTGCACAGATTTGTGCACTGGTGGGGTGCCTCAGCCTGGCTTCTGCCCTCTCACAATCTTGGACCCCTTGGGGGATGTCAGAGAACTGGTTTTGGCCCAATTCCTGCAGGCCAGGCCAAGGGACCTACTGGTATACTGATTCATGCACCGGGCCTCTAGTATGCATGTAAGATCTTTGGTTCATCTCTTCCCATCCTTTCCCCTCTTTTCTTCCTTTTGAGATTCATTAGTCTGTTCCATGTTTCCATGCCTTTGTGTTGAGCATCTACCCTCTGGTGGTCATTGCACATCATAGGCACTGGTTGAACAGTTGAATGGTCACTTAGACTTTTATATGTATAGATGGCAATTTTTAGTTGAAAGCTTATCTTAATTTTTCTACCCATCTGTCTAGTTGGTACTTAGGTCTTTAGTAAGTAAGGTTCCATCTCTTCATAGAAATTATTTAATCAAAGTTTCTATAGATTTCTTACTTTACTTCTAGAGACCTCAGATCTTTACTTTGAAGGTTTCAAAGCTAAAGTGTGATTTGGGTATGTTTACAAAATTTCTGTACTGTTCAGTCCTTTAGAGCTGATCATGCAGTCAACAGGAAAATTGATTTCTATTACATATTATTTAAAAATAAAGATTTTCTGAGTAGAAAACTATAGCAGAACCTTAAAATAAGGCTTGAAGGAGTTTCCCTAGATAATTTAAATACTCTTTTTTTCCTGTTGGGGTTGATGATGATATTGACCTACAGTTTTCCAACCAATTTCGGTGGAAAGACCCTTTCTGAACAGAAAGCAGATTGAGCTGATCCTCAGGAAAAGACAAGACCGTAGTCTAAGGAGAATTGTTGTTCATCCCAGTGGCACAGTGTAGTCTTGCATTAAGGATTCTAGGACTAATTAATCAGGAAACAACTCTAATTAAAAAGGAAACTGCTTTCAGCTGCCTGCTCAGGGTATTTAATGGAAAGAAATTGTCAGCATAGCTACTTGCTGTCCAGCTTCTAGCAACGTTCTTTAACTGCTTATGTCCCAGTTGAAAGGGGGTAGCTTAAGGATTTCTGCCAAACTTTATTTGTAGTGATAAACTGATATTTCATGGACTTTTTTCAGGTAAATTTACATAATAGCAGTAATTTTGGTGTTAGCAATATTGTGATTGATCTACAAAGTTTTTAAACTTATACTCTTATACTATGCTTTTAAAATCCTGAAACAAATTATGTTACTTAGATATAATCCTAGTAGACAACTTTTGGGTATGCGTATAGGTAAATGTCAACATAAACAAATATATACATATGTCATGTAGGATCTAAATGAATATAAATATCTAGCAACTATTAGTAAACTTATCTATTTAAATCATATTGGCATTTCTGTTAGCTTAACAGAAGTCTGTTTAGAGAATCCTATCTAATAAAAGTTGCAAATTGACTGTACTTCCCCTACACCCACAAGCCATGCCCACCAATCAGGAGGAATTATGCAGATTAACCCAACCAAAATGGCTGTGGCCATGGAAGGAGCAGGAGGCTTGGGTTTCCTTGGCAATGGAGGAAGCCAAGCTTTCTGCACATCTTGGCGGGCCTAGGCCTCCACTCAAGGCTACAAAGTTTCAATTATAGAAGATAAATAAATCCCAACAAAAATGGTGGCAGCCATGGAGCTAGAGAGAGCAGAAGGCTTGGGTTGTCCCCAGCAATGAAGGAAGCCAAGCTCCAGCAGCCCTGGCCTGCCTTGGCCTATGCTACCAAGTTTCAATTATAGAAGATAAATAAATCCCAGATACCAGGGCCTCCTCTTGGGTCGTCAAGGGGGATGGCCGGCCTGCAAACCACCATAGGCCACTTGCTCAGGCTGCCCCATGCCCCAAGGGAACACCCACCCTGATCCGGGATACCTTTCAGGGAAAACCATCTGGCTCCCACTTGTGCACCAAGCTTCTATCCTATCTAATAAAACAGTAATATGCAAATTGACCATCACTCTAACACACAAGATGTCTGCTCCCATGTGGTCAAAGATCCTGCCTCCATATGGACACAAGATGGCTACTACAAGTTGGCCACCAGGGGAGGGTAGCTGGGAGGGACCAGGCCTGCAGAGGAGGGAAGTTGGGGGGAACCTAAGCCTTCAGGGGAGGGCAGTTGGGGGTGACCAGGCCTGCAGGGATAGGCAGTTAGGGGCAAACATGCTGGCAGGGAAGCAGTTAGGCATCAATCAGGCTGGCAGGGTAGTAGTTAGGTGGTGGTCAGGCTGGCAGGCAGAAGCAGTTGGGAGCCAGCAGTCCTGGATTGTGAGAGGGATGTCTGGTAGGATCGGGCCTAAATGGGCAGTTAGACATCCTTCGAGGGGTCCCAGATTAGAGAGGGTGCAGGCTGGGCTGAGGGACACACACTCCCATGCACAAAAATCATGCACTGGGTTTCTAGTGTATAAGAAAGAGTATTTTAATTTAATGAGGGCATGTGCATTATAAAGTATATGTATTATATGTCTTATTTTCCAGGCTTGTTTGTGTTTTTAGGATGATTATTATCTTCAACATACCAGATATTTCTTAATTTCCCAAGTGGTAATTGATTATGAACTACTAATTGTTCTGAATGTTGCTTTTGTTAAATTTCCTTTCTATCTTTTGATATTTGTCTTAATACATTTACAGAATTTTATTAGTTTCTAAAACAGGGAAGTAGTTAGACAACTTAAGAAGATAAGAACTGCCCTAGCTGGTTTGGCTAAATGGATAGAGTGTTGGCTTGTGGACTGAAGGGTCCTGGGTTCGATTTTGGTCAAGGGCACATACCCTGGTTGTGTCGATCAGTGATTTCCTCTCATCATTGATGTTTATCCCTCTCTCTCCCTCTCCCTTCCTCTCTGAAATCAATAAAAAAATATTTTTTAAAAAGAAGATAAGAACTGGAAAGCTATCTCAAGGAAGGATTGGAATTGTAACTTACTCTTCCTTGTATCCTTCTCACCTATTGACACACAATAGACTGAGTATGTTTACATGTAGCTGGTTTCAGTTGTGGCCCTTTAGGATCAGTTTTTTTTCTGTGCTTTATTTCCAATAAGTTATAGTTCAAGAAGGTAAATTTTGTACAAACAATTGCAGATACAGCACAATTTAAGATTTATAAACTTTGTGGCATGCTTAGCCAAGGCAAACATAATCTTGTGAATTGAAGTAATTGTTTTTTAAAGGTAGATATATTGTTTTTAGATTTTTCTAAATTAATTAATTTTATTTTTATTATTTTTCCCCCTATTGCCCTCCCCGCCCCCCAGTACATGCCCTCACCCATTCCTCCTCCCTCTACCTTCCCCCATTGCCTTGTCTCCACTGGCTATACCTACACACACATGCATACACGTCCTTCCGTTGATCTCCTATAGGCCCCTCCTCCCCAACTTACCCTGCCTTCCCACTGTAGCACGACAGTCCATTCATTGCTTCTTTGCCTCTGCATCTGCTTCCTCCCCTCCACCCCCTGTTTCTTGTCTTTAAAAACATCTTGCCCCTGTAGGCTAGAAGTAAACCCACCAGAGCAAAAGAAAAATGATTGAGTCCCAATTTCAATGTCCGATAGCTTTGAGTCGCAGTTTCAATGTCAAGACAGTTCCTTCTGTGTACATGTCATCAATGGTATCTGGATACTGGACAGATAGTGGCGATGCTCATTTGGTCCTGGGCATCCTGTAGCAATGCTCAGCTGCGAACTGCTCACATGGCCAGGCGTCGTCAGCGTCTTCCATCTCTGGACTGTTTCTCCTCTTGCCTTCGTGTTTGGTGCAGACCTGTCAGTTCCTCTCTGTTGGAGGAGTCCACTTGGTCTTGGAGTTGATTTCTGAAAGTATATAAACATATTCTCAACCAAGAGTTAAGAAAGAAACAGTTATTAAACCCCAAATGCCACTAACCTGTATGACATGTGGTGCACTTAATGGGAGCCAGACACCTTAAGTAAGGACAGTATGAAAGCTAGGAGCCGTAGTTTTTATTCAGGTTTTATGTATTTGGGCTTACTATTGGTTAGGTTTCCTTTGTGCTTTGGGTATGTGGTTTTGTGTTAATAACTCAGTCAAATGTTTACCTTATTTGCAGTTTTATCATATGTTTATTTAATGCATCAATTGATTTAGAAATGTTTATTAATTTCCTTTGTGATTTATCTATTTGATGTTTGTCTTAATACATTTCAGTGAATGCCAGTACTGGTATTACAGTTAATGCAGAAATCTAAAAGCTTAAGGTCCAGTGGAAGATGTGTGTCAGAACTGGATATAGAAACTGAAGTTACCTGTAATTTATCTGTGATTTCTAATTCTCTGTTGTGTTTCCCATTGAACATTGCTTGGACCATAAAGTCAGAGAATATTTCTTCCTTGTAGTATGATAAAACTGCAGGCTTCTCAAAGTTTTCATCAATAAATAGTACTTCAGAGACAGAACACTAAGGGAAAACTTAAAGACTCTCTAAGAGGTGGCCTTTCCAATCCTGAGGCATGTGTGGGGCTTGTGCTGGTTGTCTGGGGTGCTCACCGATGTCAGTACTTACCCTCCTTAGTGCTCATGTGGACACGAATGAAAGCTGTGTATCACCTTTCCAAACTGATGCTGAACTGATCTAAATCAGACATTCATATCAGCTACTTTCCTTAGGTAACAGGCCATATTCAGATTCAGCAAGGTAGTAGTTACTATTTCCACTGATACTGTTTATGTGCCTCTTCATGGAATGATTTTCTTACCATATAAGAGGAAACATTTTCTTGATGCTTAGTTTTATCTAGTATGTACCACACTCAGTGATGTCTTAAATCACTGACAATTTTTGAAGAGGAGGGGATCTTTGGTGGCATATGAACACTTGAGAGAATGGGTACAATTAAATCATGACTGTCTTTTCATTGTGGAGATAGAGATGTTTTCTAAGAATGCTAACAGTAGTGAAGCATCCTTGAGAAACCCACATCTCATCTTGGTAATGGTAGATTTTCTAATGATTCTGTGATACTTCAGGGGCACTCCAAGGAGTCTCTAAGGATTATTAGCCCCATAAAAATATGACAATGCAACTAAATGCCTACCTTGTGTTACTTTGATGCCCTGTAGAGAATAAACTTAGAATATAATCTAAGATTCCAATTCCATACCTCTCTTAAATCATCCAGATTCAATCATTTAAGCACTAAGTTGATTCTTGAGAATCTGTTCATGCTTTGTTTATATTCAGTTTTAATTTCACTATTGACTTTTTTGTTAAGAACACTGTCTAGTACAGACCTCAAAATTTAATGTGCATTCGGAACAGGTGTAGATCTTGTTAAATACAGATTTGGATTCAGTACATCCAGGGTGGGGCCTGTGATTCTGCTTTTTAACTAATTCTCATTGCTGTTAGTTCATGAACCACAGTTGAGTAGCAACTAGACTTTAAACTCTATGATGCTTCTGAAATATTTTTAAATGATTATCAGTTCAGTGACTGCATGTAATTATTTCTGGCTAATTAGTTAAGGAAGATACATATACTAAAAAGTCACAGTGTAGCTTACTATTTACTATAAAATTATATATCATCACGGATGGCCTTCATCGTAATATAGAGTTTACTATTAAATTATGTTGTTATGAAAAGATAGATAAAACAATATTGTTTAAAAACTAAAATAGTTATAGTTTATTATCAAAAGAATACATATAAATAAATATAAAATGATAACTATGAAAATGGGTTAAACACAGTTGCCTTATAAGGCTTAAGGTTTTTTCTTAAATTATGCTTTATGTAACATCTAAATCTTCTGACATTTGACTTTTATTTGATGGAAAAGAGGGAAGGAAAGTCAGAGAATCAAAGAAGTAGAAGATGATTTTTCTGAACGATTTTTCTCTCCTGGGTTTTGGCTGTCCACTTTCATTTTTGATTCACGCTTCTTCTTTAATTCTGAAAATGTATGGAGACTCTAGGTTTTCCATTTGAGGCCAAAGAATAAGAATTAAATTTGACTTTCATTAATCTTCATTCCTGTATTACTCCACTGAGCACATTTAAAATCTAAGGAAGATAAGTCCTGTTCACATTCCTCTGCCAGGTTTTATTGAGAGAAGAGTTCTTAACTTAGCAAACCATGTTACTTAAAAATATTCTATCAGGAAGATAGTAGCTTAACACGGAGGTTAAGGTATTGGAGGGCAATTATTTTCACCCCCACTCCCGTTTCAGTAATGGGCGAAGATGTAGCCAGAAAGATACTGTGACAAACTGTTCTATAGGAAAAACTGGCCAGTGCCTCTGTGAAAATGAAGTGATGCATACTAACTACATTAACCCAAAGAGCCTCTTGATTTGTCTTACCTTTTAGAAATCACTCCCAGGAAGTGATTTCATTATTCATTGATCACTGCTGTAGACATACTTATAAGATCTTGAACATACTATATATTAATTGAGATTGCTGATTTAGAAAACATTAGGTTGAATGTTATTAATTTGTGAGAGTGCTTTTTAAATGACACCCATCATTTAAGGCATGTTTAATATTATTCTGAGTGCTCAAGAAGATTTATTAGCTAATTTATTATTTTCATTTCTAATATACCTTTCATTTTTCTCTTATAAATCTAGTTAGTTTTGTCTTGAGTATCCAAATGGTTTCAGGTTTTGTTGAGCCTAACAAATATATAATTTTGAATGGGGGGAGCTCCTTAAAGGAAGTAATTATTTTTGGGGGGACATATTTTACAACGATGTGAACATATAACGATGTGAACATATTTCTAGGGACCCTTCCAGGACAAAATGAAGCTTAAACTAAGCTTCATCTTTGTTCAGTATCAAACACTGAGAAAATACTTTGCACTTTTTTCCTTGTTGATACAATCCAGTATAGTGGGAAAGAGCATGGTAATACCAGTATGTTGTAACTGGGTTCAAACATGGGCTTTCTCCGTCTTCTTTGCTGTTGTTAGATTCCAAGGTGCATGTTTTTCCAAGATGACAACAATGACTTTTGCAATGCTTTTTCTACTTCCATTTTCTCACACATCCCGCTTTCCTTTTTCCTATAGCCTGTTCATATTGTAGCCAGAGAACTCTCTTTATTTATTTTTATTTTTAACTTTATTGTTGATGCTATTACAGATGTCTCCACCCCCCACACCTTTACCCATCCCCACCCAGGCCCTACCCCCCATTCTCTCTGGCCATCATCATACTGTTGTCTGTATCTATGGATTATGCATGTATGTTCTTTGACTAATCTTTTCACTTCTTTCATCCACTTCTCCCAATCTACTGTTCCTCTGACAGCTGTCAGTCTGTTCCATATATCCATGCCTGTTTCTCTTTTGTTCATAAGTTTATTTTGTTCATTAGATTCCACATGTAAGTGGGAATATATTTGTCTTTCTCTGACTGGCTTATTTCACTTAGCATAATACTATCTGATTCTATCCATGCTGTTGCAAAAGATAAGATTTCCTTCTCTCTCTCTCTTTTTTTTTTTAACTGCACAGTATTTCATTGTGTAAATGTACCACAGCTTTTTTATCTATTCATCTACTGATGGGCACTTGGGCTTTTTCCAGGTCGTGGCTATTGTAAATAACACTGCTATGAATATTGGGGTGCATACTTCTTTTGAATTGGTTAAAACCCTACCAGTGATGCATTTAGGACAAAGAATCAAATCTAGATGTTTATAACTATTTTCACTGCTTTTCATTCTTTCCTGAAGTTCCAAATTTTTCTCTGCCTTCATTTCTCTTGTACCTGAAATAATTCCTTTAGCATTACTTCGGTGCATGTCTGTTGGTAACAACATAACTTTTTGTTTCTCTGAAAATGTCTTTATTGTACCTTTATTCTTGAAGGGTATTTTCTCTGGATATACACAATTAGGTTGACAGTTTTCTGTTTTTTTCAGCATTTTGAAGATAATGGTACATTGCCTTTTGGTATCCGTAATTCCCGATGAAAATAAATGACACTCCAGAGTTGAGTTCATGGAAATATGATTTGTACAGTTGCATAAGGCCCCACACTTTGAAGGGCTCTCTGCTTGGTTAAATTTTCTGCTGTTACTGCCTTGAAACTCTTGATACTTTTGAATAATGGGTCTATATTTTCATTTGTCACTGACACCCACAAATTACATAGCTTGTCTGTATCATTTGAATCATTATTCCCTCCTGTATGAACCCTGACCAGGGCTCGGACCAGGAAGGAGCCTATAACCAAGGTATGTGACCTTGACCAGAAATGAATCCTGGACCCTTTGGTCTGCAGGCCGATGCTCTATCCACTGAGCCAAGCCAGCTAGAGCTACTCTTTCTTTTTCAGTCTCTAAGTCCACACAGTAAAATTTTGTAAAATCTTCCCCTAAGGATTTTTTTTTTTTTTTGAGAGAGAGAGAGAGAGAGAGAGAGAGAGAGAGAGAGAGATATATTGATTTGCTGTCTCCAAAAAACACCCTGACTGGGGATAGAACATGCAAACTTTTGGTGTACAGGATAACACTTCAATGAACTGAGCCAGCCAGCCATGGCCATCCAGTAAATTTTTATTGCATGTTTGTATTCTACAGTTTTCATTTGGATCTATTTTATATTGTCAGTTTCTCTCCTGAAATTTTTTTCTCCTTTTATTTACTGCAAGTACAATTTTCTTTGCATTAGTGAGCATACATATAATAGCTGCTTAAATATTCTTGTCTGATAACTTCAACAGTTGGATCATCTTAAGGTTGACTTCTGTTGATTGTTTTTTCCTTTGCAAATGGATTAGTTTCCTGTACTTTTTGGTCAAATAATTTTGGAATTATCTCTTGGAAATTATGAATGTTATAACTGTTGATTTTTTTTGTTTTAGCACGTGGTTAACTTGATTTTGCTCAAACTATAAATTCTGTCTTGCCTATGGGTAGTTAGCAACTTTAAAAAATATTTTAAGAAGAGAAAATAAAATTTATATAAGATTGGTCATTTATGTTTTATAGTTGTCTTAGTTCATTTGGGCTACTATAACAAAATAACATAATTTGGGTGGCATTTGAACAGCAGACATTTACTTTTCTCAGTTCTAGAGGCTGGGAAATTCAAGATCAGGGCATTGGCAGATACAGCGCCTTGTAAGGGCCCACTTTTCATAAACGCGCCTTCTTGCTTTGTCTACACGTGATAGAAGGTATGGGAACATTTTTTTGGATGAATTTATAAGAGCATTCATAACCTTCTAAAGGCCCCACTTTCTAATACTGTTGCTTTCAGGGCTAGAATTTCTTGATATATGACTTTTGGTGGGATACAAATATTCAGTCCATAGAAATAGCCCTTCATAGTTTACAAGGGTTTTTTTTAATATACTTTGTAATTTTATACTATGAAAGCTTCCTATAATACTGAGTTAGGTCAGTAATAATTTCTGCATCCCTTTATTGATATGGAAATAGAAGTCCAACGGAAGTTATATGAAACTAGAGGCATGGTGCATGAAATTTGTGTACTGGTGGGGGTGGGTTTCCCTCAGCCCGGCCTATGCCCTCTTGTAGTCCAGGAACCCGCAGGGGATGTCTGACTGACAGCTTAGGTAGCTAGTGGGCCTAAGCCATCAGTTTGACATCCTTAGTATTGCCATGGAGGCAGGAGAGGCTCCTGCCACCACTACTGCGCTTGCCAGTTGTGAGCCGAGCAGTACCCCCTCTGTGGGAGTGCACTGACTACTAGGGGGCAGCTCCTGCATTGAATATCTGCCCCCTAGTGGTCAGTGCATGTCATAGTAACCGGTTGTTTGGCTGTTCAGTTAATTTGCATACTAGCCTTTTATTATGCAGGATAATCTGATATGGTACAGGCATCTATCCATTTTTCTTTGATTAGAATCTACTTTAAGAAATTTTAAAGTATTATTGGTAAAAATCATGACATATTTTATTCTTTTTCACAAAATGTTTCATAAATATTGTCTCTTTTAATGTTCCAACTAACTATCTGCAATAAGCAAGACAATTAAGTTTGTTGCTGTTGTTTCAGATAAGAAACCCAAATATAGAGCCCTTATTTGTATGGGATATTCTGTCCTGGAAAATATTCTATGAGTAAAATGGCTTTTTCTCTATCTCAAAATGAACTGCATACTATTTCTAAAGTGCCATGTATTTTGAATTATGATTCAACTAATAAAAAAATTAAAATACTTTTAGGCCAAGAGACTGTTTAAATAGTAAGTAATATGCTTTGGGATGAAAATGAATTATAAATGTTCACATTTAATAATTTTTCTATATAACATTTTTGGAGATTTTTTTGAAGGTTTCTTTCATTTGGTCTTTCTCTCCTCTCTCCTTCTTTCTCTTCCTTCTTTCTTAGTACAGAACACAGTTCTGTAAAAGCTATATTCAATCTTCTGCCAAGCCCACAAATCTATTTTTTTTAAAAAATATATATTATTGCTTTTTTACAGAGAGGAAGGGAGAGGGATAGAGAATTAGAAACATAGATGAGAGAGAGACATCAATCAGCCACCTCCTGCATATCCCCTACTGGGGATGTGCCCGCAACCAAGGTACATGCCCTTAACCGGAATCGAACATGGGACCTTTCAGTCCACAGGCTGACGGTCTATCCAATGAGCCAAACCAGTTTCGGCCAAATCTAATTTTGAAGCAGCTTCTACAGGTAACCCTAACTAATAAAAGAGTAATATGCAAATTGACTGTACCTCTGCTACACCCACAAGCCACACCCACCAGCCAATCAGGAGTGAGTATACAAATTAACCCCACCAAGATGGCTGTGGCCATGGAGCAAGCAGGAGGCTTAGGTTTCTCTGGCAATGGCCAGTCTAGGCCTCTGCTCAAGGCTACAAAATTTTAATTATAGAAGATAAATAAATCCCAACAAAAATGTCTGCAGCCACTGAGCGAGCAGGAGGCTTGGGTTTCCCCAGTGATGAAGGAAGTCATGCTTTCTTTCTGCCTGTTCTGGCCGGCCCAGGCTTCTGCTCAAGGCTACAAAGTTTCAATTATAGAAGATAAGAAAATCCCAGATACCAGGGCCTCTGCTTGGGTCACTGGGAGGCATGTCTGGCCTATAAATCACCACAGGCCCCTTGCCCAGGCCACCCCAGACCCCAAGGAAACCTCCACCCTGATCTGGGACAACCTTCAAGGCAACACTCGTGTACCAGGCCTTTATCCTATCTAATAAAAGAGTAATATGCAAATTGACCATCACTCCAACACACAAGATGGCTGCCCCCATGTGGTCAAAGATGGCTTCCCCCATGTGGACACAAGATGGTCACCAAAAGATGGTCAGTAGGGGAGTGCAGTTGGGAGGGTACAGGCCAGCAGGGGAGGGAGTTGAGAGGGACCAGACCTCCAAGGGAGGGCAGTTGGGGGCAACCAAGTCTTCAGTGGAGGGCAGACTGGCAGAGGAGGGAAGTTGGGGGTGACTGGGCCTGAAGGGAAGGGCAGTTGGGGAGGACCCAGGCCTGCAGGGGAGAGCAGTTGGGGAAGACCTGGCCTGCAGGAGAAGGCAGTTAGGGGTGACCAGGCCTGCAGGGGAGGGCAGTTAGGGGCAATCAGGCTGGTAGAGGAGCAGTCAGCCATCAATCAGGCTGTCAGAGGAGTGGTTGGGGTGATCAGGCTGGCAGGCAGAAGCAGTTAGGGGCAATAGGAAGTAGGCAGGTGAGAAATTGGGAGTCAGTAGTCCTGGATTGTGTGAGGGATGTCCGATTGCTCTTTTAGGCTTGATCCTAACCACTCCCCTGTCAGCCTTATTAATTAGGGCCTAAAGAGAAAGTTGGACATCTTTAGAGAGGTCCCAGATTGGAGTGCGTGCAGGCTGGGCTGAGGGCCTCCTCCCCCGCACTCCATGCACCAGGCTTCTAGTTTAATATAAAAGGTAGACTGGTAGCTCATTTTACTTTTGATTTATATATGACATTTGTTTGGACCTAAACTTTCTTTCTTTTTAGAAAGAGAAAAAAAATATTTATTTGGGGACATGTAGGCCAAAGGCCAATGATTTGAGAAGTAAATACCTTGTTTCTAAAGGAAAAGTCACTTTAGCTGATAAGATGTATTTGATCAAAACAAAATATTTAAAAAAGAAAGCATAGAATATAGTCGGCTTACGAGAAAAAGTTACTGAATGATGAATGAAGGAAAATGTGTGGCTATGTTTCATGGCATCCATAGAATATAGGATATGCCTTTTCTTTTTCTGACCCACTCTCAGGGAGACAGTAAAATTGCCTTGTTCAGTAGTTGGCTTAGAATATGAGAGCTCTTAGAACACTGTCTATTGTGTAAAAACAAAAATCTTTATGTGCCTTGCTCTCAGACTTCATGCCTGTGGGATGAGCACGGACATCAGCTCATGGTTTAACTTCTGCATTTTGATTCTTCTCAACCTGGCATTTAACATTTGTAAAATACAGATTTAACCTTCATTTCTCCCCTCAAGTCCATGTCATTTTGTATTTCTGTAGTTATTCAGTGCTTTTTGGCAATGATAGAAGTATACATTGTATTGATTTTAGAAGTGTTTTCTCATATACCTTTCAAACTTTAAGGCATCTCAGCTGTATGTATACAACCATACTTTAAATAAGTAATACCCATATTTTAAATAAAAATTGGGCAGCAGTTGGCTTTTTGTATGCTTCATAGGAAACAAAATGGTGCTGGGAAAAGGTGCTAAGTGGCTCAAATGACATTCAATGTAGTAATCTTGAAATCAGACTCTTTCTGAAGTGCCTTATTGGTACTATGAAATAAAAATAGAAATAAATTCCAATCTTGAAAGTATTTTGTTTATCTGTATATATAGCATCATTCTTAGCATATCTTTGTTTTCATTTGTGCTCATGATTAACATTTTAATGGTATTATTATTGTTTAAAAAATTTAGGCAACAATTGGAATGCAGGTTTTTATGAAATTAAAATAAACCTAAAATAGGATTATCATTTAGTATTTGGAACTGAAAGGTTAATTGTTTTTGTTGCTAGGGGGAAGCAAATACTAGAGAACTTGCTACTATACCCCTCCCTCGTGCCCCCTCCCCCCCGTTTCATTTGGTAAAGAAGTGTGTTATAAACTGAGGGTTGAGGAAACCAAGATGGCGGCATAGGTAAACAAACTGCTGCCTCGCACAACAATTTCAAAACTACAACTAAAAGACAAAATGGAATCATCCAGAACCATAAGAAGGCTGGCTGGGTGGAAATTCTACAACTAAAAGAGAAAAGCACATTGAGACTCGGAGGAGCTGCAGGAGGCAGAGGTACTGAGATGTGCACGCGGAGAGGATTGGCAACTGAGTATGTGGCTGGCTTTCTCAAGCAGAAGGAGACAGAAGCTCCTGACTGTACTGAACTCCAGTTTGGAGCGAGACTCTATAGACCCAGATTCATTTGGGGAGAAACTGGACTGTCTGGCAGCAGGCAAAACTCGAGGGCAGCTTTCTTTCAGGGGTGCTTGCAGCGATTACTATGTAACTGAGACACAGGGGCCTATTAGAG
Organism: Lasiurus borealis; assembly: GCA_004026805.1. Lineage (NCBI taxonomy): Eukaryota > Metazoa > Chordata > Mammalia > Chiroptera > Vespertilionidae > Lasiurus > Lasiurus borealis. Next base: position 2,624 of record PVJN01034093.1, on the reverse strand, counting down.
CAGGGCTAACAGGAAACTAATGTTGTTTGCTCTGCCCTGAGACTCTGCCCTATCCAAGCTGAGCACAGAGGCTCTTGAAAGTCTTTTCTCATAAGGGTGTCTCCAGCACAGAAGTTCTTCCAGCGTAGACACAACTGATCCTCACAGCCAATTGCCCTGGAGGTCAATTCCTCCAGTGATACCAACAATAATCAAGGTTTAACTCCAACAAGACAGTGCACACAGCCCACAAAGGGGTGCACCAAGAGGGTCCACCTCAGGTAACTGGGGAGGCTGAACCTCTGGGCCCTATAGGACACCAAGCACACAAGGCCACTCACTCTACCCAAGAAAGCAGCCAAAATGTGGAAACAAAGAAACAGATCACAACTGAAAGAAATGGAGGAAAGCAAACAACTGGATATAGAATTCAAAACTACAGATAAAAGGTTTTTCAAGAATTTTCTAGAAAAGGCTGATAAATTTAGTGAGACCGTTGAGGATATGAAAAAGGACCAAGTAGAAATTAAGCATACACTGACTGATATAAAAAATAATATACAGATATCTAACTGCAGACTAGAGGATCGCAAGAATCAAGTTAAAGATTTGAAGTACAAAGAAGCAAAAAACACTCAACTAGAAAAGCCAAAAGAAAAAACAACCCCAAAATATGAAGATAGTGTAAGGAGCCTCTGGGACAACTTCAGTTGTATCAATATCAGAATTATGGGGTGCCAGAGAAGAGAAAGAGTAAGATACTGAAAACCTATTTGAAGAAATAATGACTGAAAACTTCCCACATCTGGTGAAAGAAATAGATTTACAAATCCAGGAAGCATAGAAAACCCCAAACAAAAGGAATCCAAAGAGGACCACATCAAGACACATCATAATTAAAATGCCAAGAGCAATAGACAAAGAGAGAGTATTAAAAGCAGCAAGAGAAAAACAGTTAATTACCTACAAGGAAGCACCCATACGACTGTCAGCTGATTTCTCAATAGAAACTATGCAGGCTAGAAGGGAGTGGCAGGAAATATTCAAAGTGATGAATAGCAAGAATCTACAACCAAGATTACTCTACCCAGCAAAGATATCATTCAGAGTTGAGGGTAAGATAAAGAGCTTCACAGATGGGAAAAAGCTAAAGGAGTTCATCAATACCAAACCAGTATTATATGAAATGCTGAAAGGTATTCTTTAAGAAGAGGAAGAAGAAGAAAAAGGTAAAGATAAAAATTATGAACAACAAATACATATCTATGAACAAGTGAATGTAAAAATCAAGTGAATAAAAAAAAATCAGATGAAGAGAATAAACTGGTGAATATAATAGAATCAGGGACATACAAAGGGAGTGGACTGACAATTCTTTTGGGGGAAAGGAGTGTGGGGGATGCGGGAAGAGACTGGTGAAAAATTGTATACCTATGGATGAGGATAGTGGTGGGGAGTTAAGGGCAGAGGGAGGGGGGAAAAAGAGGAACAATTGTAATAATCTGAACAATAAAGATTTATTAAATAAAATAAAAAAATAAACTGAGTGTTATTTGAGATGTGTAGATCATCAACCATGGCATTGGGAATCTTTTTGTCGTGCTGACTTTTTTACATTCGAATTTGTTATGGCATTTGCTATAGATAGAATTTGACCTGCCTAACCAACAGACATGGTAATATGTTATTCATTATTAGTAGTTTTCTGTAATTCCTATATCTACAATCTTTGTGTCCTAACTCAAATTTATAATATTGTTAATAGGTGTCCTTGTGAACATAAAAATTTCAGGGCTCTCAAGAACTTCAAAAAAAGCATCTAGAGTTGCTATTGCACACTTCATGTGCTAAGCACCTTGTTTAATAAATGAGGCACATTAGGCATTTGGCACTGGGAAGAAGTCAAATTACTTTCTCCCTGCCCTCCAGTGAATAAGTTAACTAAACTTTCTTCACTCATTTCCAGTAGTATTTGCCTGAGAGTATTTGCAATAGCTGTATTTAGAATTCTTGGATTCTTACGAAAATCCCTTCAAGTATAAGAAAGAAGTTAGACATAACCTAATGTTTTTAATTCTAAAGGATTAATAAAACAGAGTAAGTAAAACAGAAGAAGACAAAACAAAGCAAAAACTCGTTAGTCTGGTTATCCTGCCCATTGTCCTTTATTAATGGTGGGATTTAGACCAGTGTTTTCGAGCAATGCAGTACATCCTCATGTTACCTAGTTTTCTCTTGATTCTGTTTATGTTGGTTAAATCCATTTTATGCAAAGTTAAAGTTACAAATATAAAGACATTCCAGGGATATTGGGTACATTATCTGAAATTTTCCAAAATGTTTTAAACATCCATTTTGTGCACAGACAAAAATTTAAGTTGTAATAGTGCTATACATCTACTTTATTAGGAAACTCAAAGGGTTAGAGTTATATTTATAACTAGAGGCCTGGTGCATGAAATTCATGTACAGGGGGAGGGGGTGGTCTCCTCAGCACAGTCTGTACCCTCTCCAATCTGGGACCCCTCAGGGGATGTCTGACTGCTGGTCTAGACCTGGAGTTGGACATCCCTTTCACAATCCTGGATTGCTGGCTCCTAATTGCTCACCTGCCTACCTGCTTGGTCAACCCTAACTGCTCCCAC
>PVJN01034092.1:0-23001 GCA_004026805.1 Lasiurus borealis | reverse complement strand
CACAACATTATGAAACAGAAATCACAGAGTCACGAAACCAATTTTTTAACCCCCCAAAAGATACCAATACCAAAGCAAGGCAATAAACTGTAAGATGAAGGAAAAACTTAAGCAGAAATTATATTGGAAATATTTAAGAAAATATTTTGAAGATTTTTTTCAAAATAGATTTAAGAAAAACTATAAAATGTATATTTCAATAAGTATATAAATTATGTATACAGACCTGATGCTTCAGAAGAACAGCTTGTTGTCTTCTCATTTCTTTTTCCTTAAAGATAAGAAACTTTTAATATGTAATTTTGAGGAAAGATTTAGAACATGCTACAAGTATTAAAAATTCCTTTTCTGAGATTCTATAGTCTTCCATTACATTAAAACATAAAATTGCAAATATTCAATCATTTTTAAAGTATGAAGTAGCAATTTTATGTAGTTCTACCTAATACATAAAAACTATGACAGTAGCAAGGATCTTTATTCGGTGACCTAACAACACATTTCAATAGCAAGTTCACTGAGTGACTAGCTAGATGGTCAGCACATGTCAGATACAAATGGCACATGTATTTTTTTTTATGATTTTAATACATTATGTCACAACCTTCAAATCTAGCTGATAAGAACTCTCTACACTTTGATTACAGATTCCCAAATATACTCTATAATTCACAGCAGCTATAACATTTCTACATTGTATCTAAATGAGTGACAATGGACAGTGGGATCAGTCTGAGATTTTCATGCACCATCCCAAAGGGATGGAGCTTAAAACAAACAATTCTGTGAATGTCACCAATTTAAATATCTTTATAAAAGGTAAGCTATGGATAGAATTAATATTAAGGACAGCCATGAAGGGGGTTAGAGGCTAAAGAATAAAGTAGGAGAGTAGAGTCTATGTGGAAAATGTGGCAAATAGTTCCCTGGCTTTATAAGATAAATTGTGGTTGCAGTTACCAGAGCCATGGAATCATTTAGCTATCCTGTATTTCAGTAATTATATATCAAAATATTGGAAGATAAGGAGTTGAATGTGTAAAGTACAGATGTCCAAGTCTCTTACATTTCATGACAGAAAAATCAAAACCAAAACATCCCAAACAACACTTGAAATTACAATAATTAACAATGGCAAATTTTATGATGGTAAATACTAGTTGATAAAGGTTAGGTTTTTGTTTCTGTAGATTTTTCACTTTTTAACAGTTAAAACAGGACATTAACAAAGAGAAAGTTATAATTTAAGGAGAAAATAAGATTTGGGACACAATTTGAAACATAAATGACACAAAATGGCTTGGGGAGATCATTCTTATTCAGCAAAACCATACACAAGTACTACGCAATAGTCTGCACCTCTGATTTGATATCTGCTATGTAAGGAACTCAAAGTGTCACATAAAACCTGCATAATGAAATAAAAATATATAAACATACACTATACATACAATAAAAGCACACATTATACACAAGTATCTCTGCTAAACATCTTCTTAGTCATTTTGAGGACAGCTCCCTTTTTCATATAACTGATACTGGAATAACATCATATAGTTCTTATTTTTGAAAAACAAAAACTCTGATTCTCATCTAAACTAACCTTTATTCGTTTCTCGGCCTCCAATAATTTGGCATTTGCCGCTTCTTCCTTCTTTTTCTTTTTCGCCTGTGCATGCAAAACAGGTCTCAAAGTCATGCAACAGCACCACAACTTCAAAATAATCTCAGACTTGAAAATGGAACTACATGCCTCACAAGGTACAAAACAATATGGAACATACAGACAGTAACAGATTTCACACAGTAAACAACATTATTTTTAGCATACTAATTTTATTTCTAATATATAAACATTAATATGTATAAAAATTCTTAAATTTGTAAGAGTATGTCAGCTTTTCTTATCTTCCTACTCTATTAAAAGTCTGAGACAACTGAGTGTTTATGTTGCTTTAAAATTTAATTCCTGGTTTTTAAAAGTAAAACATGATCACAATACAAATTAAGAAAATAGGATAAATTTAAACAGATAAATACAGGTTATTTAAAGAATAAATCAGTAACATTTAAAAATTTACATGCATCCCCTTTATTTGAAATAAAAAAAATCCTTGAAATCTGAGATAAAGAAAGTCTTTACTCAGTAACATTTAAATGAAACATGGTAAATTTGATTTTCCCTACCTGTATATTGTGGTTAAATTTAAGAGTTTTTTCTTTCATTTTTAATATGGAAATACAATCTTTCATGAAGCAGATTTTGAATATCAAGATCATACTCTCAAATCTGAGCTTCATCATCTTAAGTCGTTACCTATGTAATAGCTTCATAATTACCTGGTAGTTAATTCTCAGTTTAGTTTAAGATAGGAATATTTTCTATTGGAGGGCTTTAAGTTAATTTATAATGATAAAATAAATATGTAAAAAAGCCTGTAACATAGAAAACTTCAGATACCTGGAGCCCCCAGGGAATAAATTATTCTATATAGCAAGAGTTCCATGAATAGGTGAGAGGCTATAATGAATAACTTTAACATTAAAAGTTTATTTTCACTATTTTGGATGGAAGTAATTTTGAAACACATGCCTACTTAAACATAGTACAATAAAAATTTTTTTTTCTTGATTACTCAGACTAATTATCCTAAACATCAATTATTATATGTAGAATTTGATAGAGTAATGTATTTCAACTATTAAGTTGTTGAAAATTGTTTGCTATTCAACTAAAATATTAAACTGTTACTAGTCTTTTACATTCTTAGATATGCTGGTTGGAGTTTTTTTGTTTTCCCTTGCTATGTTTTGGCTATTGCTTTTGCTAAATAGGTCCTCTATTCCTATCAGCTTGTGAGGAAGAGAGATATATTAGAAACCAGAAAACTAAGCTGGTAAAATATTTAAAATTTATTTTTACTTTTGTAATGTTTTATTTCTAAATTAAAAGAAAACATCTGACTATGGGTCTTGATGATTTTTCCAAAAGTAAAGAACATGAATTTTCACCCATGATCTTTATGATAATGACATTAGCTGTCTAGAAGTTTTCCCTTTTTATTTCTGTTTTCATTGCTAGGATAAAATGGGCCTGTTAAATAAGGTTCAGATAAGGTCTTACTATTACATTGTGTTTAAAGAGAATTTCAGACAAACATATTAATCTATATTACATTAATTATATCAAATTTAAGAATACTACCTCTAAAATTTGCTGGGCTCGAAGTTCTTTTTCCATTCTGATTTGTTGTATTCTCTTAATTTTTTCCTGTAGGAAAAATATAATTAAAAATAATAAAGTGAACTAAATATGTAGTTGAAAAGTATTTAAGTGGAATAAAATAATTTAAGATATAAGTACAGAATTACTAAAGGTTACCATGGTAGCTATAACATTTAAATATTTGGTTTAACATCATATGTATTATGTTCATAAAAAAATAACGTGATGCTATAAAATTTTTCAAAACAATTTATAAAATACAAGTGCTAAATAAGTTTAAGGAAACTAGGTAAACCAAGCTAATTAGACTCATTTAACCTGTGGATGTCCTTAATAAATATTTTCAATTACAAATAATACTTACTTTGAAATAAGCACAGGAAAAAATGTGTATTAAGAACTAGAAAACCTAAGCTAGTTTGTTACTGTCATTCATTGCATGATCTTGAACAAATAACTACTCTTGTTGTTTGCACTTTCTCTGTGTGTCATAATTAAAATGCTGTAAAAAAAGACACAGTGCCTCACAACTGCAATAGATTATTACTAACAACCATTTCCACAGTATAATTTCTTATTTATCATGGTAAATACCATGATGACTTTGCTTTTAACTATCACAATAAGCCAAATCAAGAAATAATCTGTAACATTACTTAAAAATGGATTAATTACAATTTTATATTCTAAGTAAAGATTCATATGAATAATTGGTAGTCTTAGTGTCTGAATTTAAGGTGTAGAATTTAGTTTTCTGAAATTTTCAGAAAATTTTAGTTTCAATTGAAAATAAATCTTATACGCTTAAAGCACATCAGTAACAATTTCACATTCATAAACTCCTTTAAAGGTCCCAAATTGGCGATAAGAATATATAGTTTTAAAAAAAATCCACATTTTCCTACTTGCCAATTGCATCTGTCCTAAGATTTCCAGAACCAATATATTTTATACTTCTGTATGTTACAGTACCTATTCCAATTTTCAGATGCTAGTTTACCTTCTGAAGCTGTATTTTAATGTTTTTAAATATTATCTTTTTGCAAATTGATGCTATTGATTCCCTATAGGGGTCTAACACAGGATAATGATACTTCTGGAATTACTATTCTGCTATTAGAAGACTTAATCACATTCTATGATTTTGCTGTTGGAGATCCTATCATAGTTTTGAATATTAATTATAGCTTGCCAAAAATAAAAACTCAAATGTATCTTTTGTTTCATTTCCAAGATGTAGATAAGGTTGTACTTAACCATATGTGAAGTATTTATTTACATTAGTAATTGGGACCTAAGTAAAACATATACTTGATTTAATGATTCTGCTTTTGTCAATCATTAAGTTTTAAAGGTGGTATCTTCTCATGACAGCAAAAGTCATTAATTGTTCCCTTATGTACAGAGATAGGTATAGCTTCTTGGTCTGAGTTCATTCAGTCTAGAGCTTTATCTTAACTGTCCTAGTGATTTATATACAGAGACATATATATGGGATTACTATTATTATTAGAAGAAAAATTATTTTCATTATTATCTATACTAATAAAAGCCTAGGTGGTCCTTGTGCCCTCGCACAATGCCCTAACGTTGCCACAAGATGGCCAACAGGGGAGGGCAGTTAGGGGTGATCAGGGCGGCAGAGGAACAGTTAGGTGGCAATCATGTCGGCAGGGGAGAGGTTAGGCAGTGATCAGGCTGGCAGGCAGAAGCAGTTAGGGGCAATCAGACAGGCAGGCAGGCGAACAATTAAAACCTAGTGGGCCTGAATTGTGAGAGGGATATTTGTCTGACTGTTGGTTGACACCTGATCCCGGACATTCCCAAGGGGTCTCAAATTAGAGAGGGTACGGGCTGGGCCGAGGGACACCTCCTTCCCCATTGCACAAATTTCATGCACCAGGTCTCTAGTACTACTATAATTGAGTACCCAATTAGTAAGCTGGGCACTTTACATAAAATATTGTTTTGATGATAAAAAACAAACAAACAAAAAACAAACAAACAGAGGAGTTGAAATTGTCTTCTTTTTACCTAAGGAGAAAATGGAAGTCCTTAGAGAGTAAATATTTGAGGGGCTGATGGATATTTGCAGCCCCTTCAGGGTAGGGAGTCCAACTGGGGTGTCTTCCCAGCCTAGGTGAGGGGCTGAGGTCTGTTTTCAATTGGCCAAACCCCCTTCAGGATGGAGGACTCTGCTGAGGTGCCTGGCAAACCTCGGTGAGGAGATGATGGCTCCCAGGCCCTCCTTTTATCTTTTCTTCTTTTTTTTTCAGCACCTCCTTGAGCAGAGGCCAGGGCTGGCCAGGGATGGTGGGAAGCTTGGCTTCATCATCGCCAGGGCAACCCAAGCCTCCTGCTCACTCCAGCTCCATGGATGCTGCCATATTTGTTGGGTTAATTTGCATAATTGCTCCTGATTGGCTGGTGGGTGTGGCTGGTGGCGTAACAGAGGTGCAGTCAATTTGCATGTTTCTCTTTTATTAGTGTGTGTGTGTATATATGTATATATATATTTATAGACAAATCCATACTCTTTTAAAAATATATCTTTATTGATTTCAGAGAGGAAAAGAGAGGGGAAGAGAGATAGAAACATGAAAGAGAGAGAGAATCATTAATTGGCTGCCTCCTACATGTCCCCTAATGAGGATCAAGTTTGCAACACAGGCACGTGCCCTTGACTGGAATCGAACATGGGACCCTTCTGTCTGCAGGCTGATCCTCTATCCACTGAGCCAAACCAGCTAGGGCCAGCTCAGCAAAAGCTATGTATTTGTTGGTTATAGCTACTGCAAGACTTTAGAATTACTAAACTGAATTTAAAGTGCTGATGAGATTCAATGGGTCTCTATCCATTAGGATATAGGATAAGCTATTAAAATGTGTAACAGGGAGAGAAACCAAGATGGTGGTATAGGTAAACATCTAAATTGCTGCCTCACACAATTTCAAAACTACAACTAAAAGACAAAACAGATATCATCCAGAAACACAGGAAGACTGGCTGAATGAAAATTCTACAACTAGAAGAGAGAGAAAATCACAGAGACTCACAGAAGCTACAGAAGGCAGAGGTACGGAGACACGTGCACAGAGAGGGCTGGCAACTGAATAGACATGCTGGCTCTCTCAAAAGCTCTTGACTCCTCTGAACTCCAGTTCCAGGCGAGACTCTGGGGACCCAGATTCATTTAGGGAGACACTGAACTGTCTGGCAGTGGGCAAAACTCGAAGGCGGTTTTCTCTCACAGGTGCTTGCAGCGATTATGGTGGGACACTGAGACACAGGGGTCTATTAGGGCAGGGATGATGGGAAACCAATGCTGTCTGCTCCACCCTGAGACTCCACCCCATCCAAGCTAAGCACAAAGACTTTTGCAAGTCTTGTCTCATAAGGGTGTCTCGAGCACAGAAGTTCTCCCAGCACAGACACAGCTGATCCTCACAGCCAACTGGCCTGAAAGTCAATTCCTCTCAGTGATACCAACAACAATCAAGGATTAACTACAATAAGACTGTGCACACAGTCCACAAAGAGGTGCACCAAGAGTGTCCACCTCAGGTAACTAGGGAGGCTGAGCCACTGGGCCCTGTAAGATATGTAGTACACAAGGCCACTCTATCAACTCAGAGAAGCAGCCAAAATGCAGAGACAAAGAAACAGATCACAAATGAAAGAAATGGAGGAAAGCAAACTACTGGATATAGAGTTCAAAACCACGGTGATAAGGTATTTCAAGAAATTTCTGGAAAAGCATGACAAATTTAGTGAGACTTCGAGGATATGAAAAAGGACCAACTAGAAATTAAGCATACACTGACTGAAATAATAAATAATGTACAGAGATCCAACAGCAGACTAAAGGATTGCAACAATCAAGTCAAAGATTTGAAATACAAAGAAGCAAAAAGCACCCAACTGGAAAGCAAAAAAAGAAAAAAGAGTCCAAAAATATGAAGATAGTGTAAGGAGCCTCTGGGACAACTTCAAGCATACCAACATCAGAATTATGGGGGTGCCAGAGAAAGAGAGAGAGCAGGATACTGAAAACCTATTTGAAGAAATAATGACTGAAAACTTCCCCACCTGGTGAAAGAAATAGACTTAGAAGTTCAAGAAGTGCACAGAGCCCCAAACAAAAGGAATCCAAAGAGGATCACACCAAGACACATCATAATTAAAATACCAAAAGCAAAAGACAATGGGAGAATATTAAAAGCAGCAAAAGAAAAACAGTTAATTATCTCCAAGGGAGCACCCATATGATTGTCAGCTGATTTCTCAACAGAAACTATGTAGGCCAGAAGGGAGTGGCAAGAAATATTCAAAGTGATGAGTAGCAAGTAGAACCTACAACCAAAATTACTCTACACAGCAAGGCTATCATTCAGAATTGAAGGTCAGTTAAACAGCTTTAGAGATAAGAAAAAGCTAAATGAGTTAATCAGCACCAAACCAGTATTATATGAAATGCTGAAAGGTATTCTTTAAGAAGAGGAGGAGGAAGAAAAAGGTAAGATAAAAATTATGAACCACAAATACATATCTTTCAACAAGTGAATCTAAAAATCAAGTGAATTAAAAATCTGATGACCAGAATAAACTGGTGAAAATAATAGAATTAGGGTCATAGAAAGGATTGGACTGACAATTCTTGGGGGGGAAGAGGTGTAGAGGGTGTGGGATGAGGAGCGTGATGGGGGGTAAGGACAGAGAGTGGGGTGGGAACCGGGTGGAGTGGAGCTATGGGGGAAAAAAGAGGAACAACTGTAATAATTTGAATTATAAAGATTAAATAAAAAAATATGTAACAGAAACAAGAATATTTCACTTTAAAATGAGAGATAAACTTAATTATGTGTGTGTGTGTGTATGTGTGTGTGTGTGTGTGTGTGTGTGTGTGTGTGTGTATAATATGTAGTAAATTTAAAAAGTATAGTCTCTGGCAGAAAAAATTAATAAACTAAGGAAGGAATTTAAGTTTACAACTGACTGCTTTTAATTACAGTAAAAGAATGAATGTACCATACAATTTGGGTTTTATAGCTATCTTTTAAAAAGTGAGCATCTGCTTTATGCCAGGTACTGTGGTAGGCACTTTTCACTCATTATCTCATTTGATCTTTAGATAATGCAGTTATTGTCTTTCATAATGGAGGAGATAGACCTATAGGTTAATAATTTATTTAAGAGCCACAAAACCCTTTTTTTATATTTTTATTTTTAAATATATTTTTATTGATTTCAGAGAGGAAGGGGGACATAGAGATAGAGAGGAGGAATGGAGGGGGAGAGAGAGAGAGAGAGTCAATGATGAGAAAGAATCATTGATTGGCTGCTTCATGCACTCCCCCTATTGGGGATTGAGTGTGAAACCCAGGCATGTGCCCTGACTGAGAATGGAACCAATGACTTCCCGGTTCAAAGGTTGATGCTAAACCACTGAGCAACACTAGCCTGGAGCAACATTCTTAAGTAGCAGAGCCCATATTCAACTCTAGGCTGCCTAAGTACAAACTTAATTCTGAATCCCAATTCTATATCAACTCTCTCTAATCATACTGCTTTAGTCAATACTAAAAGGAAACTTCAAATCCAACCCAAGCCATTTATTTAGCAGCTACTTATTCAACACAACTGACTTCATTTGATACTTAAAAATAACTACTTGCTGTTTAAAAATTTTGAAGGAATAGGAATCTCCTCCAATATCCTTTCTGCTTTAATAGGTGAATATGTAAGAGATGGGAGAGTAGTTCACATATTCCCATCTTAAATGAAGTTGAATGTCTTATCAGGCAATGCTTTTCCTATGTGAATTTAAAAATTATTTCATCTATTGACACTTAATTTTGAAAACTAGATAAGGGAAGAATATTGTAGATATACAAAAGAATGCTAGATATGGTGAAATAATGCTTTCTTAATTTTTCTACAGTAGTAATTTATATTTTAATTTCTAATATTCAGAAGCAATGGGGCTTATTCTATATAACTTGAATTTAATTTTTACTAATATTTTACAACGAGCTTTTGTTATGAAAATTTTAACATTTAAGCACTATCCTTCATTATTGATACATTAATTTTAAAAGTTTGATAGTTGTTCAAGATGTCAACTTATATTCAAGTTCTATCAGGATATTAAAAGTACTTATACAAATTTATGTTTGGTGATCTTATTTTAGACAATTTTAAAATAGGAGACGTGGTTTAAAAATGAGTGAATTTTACATCATGAAAAGGAAAGCTTTCTAAATAAGCTATATAACTTTAATATGAAATACTAGTGAAAATAAGGTAAGTATTCCACTTACAAATAGGTCCGAAAAATAACACCTGGGTTTTAAAAATCAGTTCCAATGTGTAAACTTACCTGTTGTTTCATAATCTTTATCTGTTCTTTTTGCTTTCGCTTTTCCTCAGCAGCCATTATTGCTATGATGAAAAACCAAAGCACAGATACCATCAGAAAAGGAGTGGAGATGCCTTTCATGAATTATCCAATATTTATGCTATCACTTAAATCACCCACCTTGTTGTTTTTTAGCTTCTTTGGCAACCCGAGCCTGTTCCTGCTTTTGAAGTTTTCTCAAAAGCTTTATTTGTGCTGCTTGCCTGGCTATTTCTGAAAAACACAAAATTTTAAAGAATATCATTAACAACTTTATTTGACTACCAATCTAAAAACAACCTAAAAACTCTGCGAAACTGGTATCATCAGGAAGGACACACTTTTAAAAAAACTGCCTAAAGTTAGAAACAAAGTAGTAGAATGGTGTGGCAGAAAGTGTCATGTTTATTTCCCTTAAAAATCAATTTAATCAAATATGATCCTGTACAGTAGGTTCCCAGATTATGTCGGAGATCCGTTCCTCTGGCACGATGTAATGCACTTTTCGTTGTAAGTTGGAATCCACCTACATAAGCACCTACGTCATTCACATGGAGCACATACACAGCAGTAATAGAGTGACACAGTAAAAAAAATATAAAAGATAACAATTCCTGAGCTTTACTTGTGGTAAATAAATAATAAAATACATAAAGCGCATAGTACATACATCGAAACCATGGAACTTTTTAAAATAAATACTGTAAGTGGGAGATGGTGATGTAATCATGACGTAACCAGAAGACTACCTATATGAAACTACCCCAAAATGATGCTTCTCTTAATTCTCATTACAGAGAATAATCTGAGCACATTTCTTTTTACATTTCATCTAATTGCCACTTAGTAGAAAAGTAGCTCAAAAAACTTGATTTAGCTTCAGTCTTAAAAACAACAAAATATATAAAAAAGAACCCAAAATAAAACAAACATAGTCACCCAAACTTAACACTTCAGCTATATAAATGGTAAAGTTTCTGAATCCAATCCAATTTTCATTCATGAAGGAGAGAAACTAAATTTCCTAAATAAAAAAAAAAGTATAGAGTAAAGGATAACTAACTTAAGTTCTCATAATTTTTAAGGATAAGTGTATGACTATAATAAGACAGGCATAACAATATCCCCAGTTCTTCATTCCTCATTTGCAATGTGATTTTGCAGCTCCTCTCATTAAGATGTGCAATATATTTTCTTGTCCCTTGATTCTGAGTTAGTCAAGTGATCACCTTTGGCCAAGAGGATGTCAGCAGTTGTAATGTTAGAGAAGTTTGTAAAGTGTACTTGTACTCTTTCTATTCTTACTCTGTGCCTTTTCCTTGAGTCTATATACTACTACTTCTGAAAAACTATTTTTTAAATATATGTTTATAGATTTCAGAGAGGAATGGAGAGGGAGAGAAAGAGATAAAAACATCAAAGATGAGAATCTTTGGTCCCTGCACGAGCCGCACTGGGGAACAAGCCCACAACCCTGACCAGAAATCAAACCATGACTTCCTGGTTCATAGGTTGACACTTAACCACTGATTCATACCCGCCAGGCTTTCTGAAAAGCATTAAGAGAATTTGAACCACTTGAGACTTTAGATAAGAACTTTAACAGCTGAGGTGAAGTTGGTTACTATGGCTGATTTTTTATCTTCAAGACTTTAAAAAAGGAGAGGGGTCTGATTTTATGTAGTCAAGTGTTAATGAAAGATGAAAGGGAAGCTGATGCTAAGTTTATCTCCAATCTAATAATGTTCATTATTAGGGGCTACAAGCATTATCAAAATTTCTGAACTACATGAAAAGGATTTGGGAAATAAAAATCTATCAAATAGCACACAGAGTCAGCAACCTCTGATAATAATACACCTAAAGGATATGGTAGTCCCAGGTAAACACTTAAAATTTTCACTGAATTGTGTTTTAAAGACCTAAATATGTCTTAAAATGTAATATGTATTAAGTGGATAAAAAATGTGGTGTAAGTATGACCTTTTGTTCTAAGCTGAATTAATGATCTCTAACAGAAGTTGGGCATATACATATTTAAAAAACTATAATATCTACAGGTATATATTTGTGTATGAATATATCACTCAATTTTAAGCCCAATATGAGTACACAGTAATTTTTATTTTTAAACCCTTAGGACAGAAAAACACAAGGAAAGTAATAATGATACAATTTTGATTAATTGAAAAATTATGTACTTTAAATTCGATATTCTAGGAAATGAGAAGAGGAAAAAATGTGAAAAAGTTAAGGACCTAATGGAGAAGGAGAATAAATAAGAAACCTACAAAATTCTCTCAGGCTCTGAGGAATCAACTCATAAGATACTTAGAAAATTCACTCAAGCTCTGAGAAATAAACTGTTCCCAATATCTACTCTTTTTTTATTTGTTTATCATTGCTGGATATGTTGTTATAACTATCTTTTGAAATATTAATTTATAAATATTAACTATTTTTTTATATCAACTCCTCACCCCGGCTGGCCAGGCACCTCAGCAGGGATCCCCACACTGAAAGGGGTATGGCCAGCCTGCAGGATTGGGCCGAAACTGGCTCTCCTATATCCCCCAAGGGGTCCTGAATTGCAAGAGGGCACAATAAGGGCTGGGAAGGAACATGGGAGGACTCCACAGTGTATCAGGCCTGTCTTGCTCAATCAGCTGGACCCCAGCAGCAAGCTAACCTACTGGTAGAAGTGTCTTCCCCCTGGTGATCATTACACATCATAGTGACTTGTCGACTGGTCAATTGTCTGCCCCTTGGTGGTCGGTGCACATCATAGAGAGCGGTTGAGTGGCCTTAGAATATCATTAGCATACTAGAGGCCCAGTACTAGAAATTTGTGCACTCAGTGGTGGTGGGGAGTGTCCCTCAGCCCAACCTGAACCTTCTCACAGTCTGAGAGCCCTCAGGGAATGTCCGACCAATGCAGAGGTGAGCTCTCCTGCCACTGCCACTGCACTCATCAGCCATGAGCCCGGCTCAAGACTTCTAGCTGAGTAGCACTTCCCTGTGAGAGTAAACTGACACCAGGAGACAGTTTCTGTGTTAGCCATCTGCCCCCTGGTGGTTATTGCACATCATAACAACTGGTCCTTCTACTGTTTGGTCAGTTTGCATATTGGCCTTTTATTATATAGGATTATGTTTTCATTGGCCAAACAGATGACTAGATGACCAGACACTTAGCATATTAGGCTTTTATTATATAGAATGGTTTAAAGACAATATATGTCTGCTAAAATATCAATGATAAAACTTTATTTTGAAAAAAAAAAGTTTATTTTCACATAAATAGAGATACTTTCAGAATAGCACATTTTTTAATTCTATGATGCATTTTTAGACATCTACAACCTGACTGTGCCTGATTTTCAATTTTAAACTGTCAAACTCTTATCCGTTGTCTCTGAGAAATTAGAGAGCTCTCATGTCACAATGCTTGAACAACCATACAAATTTTGCATTTATTTTACACTTCTGACCCTCAAATTAAGTCCAGTTTGTTAGTCTATATTAGTAGTTCTCAACCTTTCTAATGCCGCAACGCTTTAATATAGTTCCTCATGTTGTGGTGATCTACAACCATAAAATTATTTTTGTTGCTACTTCATAACTGTAATTTTGCTACTGTTATGAATCATAATGTAATGATTGAGCTGAAACTGGCTCTTGTACATCCCCCTATTTGCTACTGTTATGAATTGTAATTTCCGGTGGTCTTAGGCTCTCCAGCAGCGGTTCTCAACCTGTGGATCATGACCCACAGGTTGAGAACCACTAGCAGGGTCACATAAGACCATTGGAAAACACAGATATTTACATTACCATTAATAACAGTAACAAAATTACAGTTATGAAGTAGCAACAAAAATAATTTTATGGTTGTGGTTGGCATTCTCAAGCCAGAGAAGGACAAAAGGTCCCAACTGCGCTGAACTCCAGTTCCAGGTGAGACTCTGGGGACCCAGATTCAAACGGAGTGAAACTGGACTATCAGGAAAGAGAAAAGCACACTGAGACTCAGAGGAACTGTGGAAGACAGAGGTACACAAGCAGAGAGGGCATACAAAAGCTCCAATTGCTCTGAACTCCAGGTCTGGGCGAGACTCTAGGGAACCAGAATCATTAAGGGAGAAACTGGATTATCTGGCAGCGGGCAAAACTCAAAGGCAGCATTCTCTCAGAGGTGCCTGGAGTGATTACCATGAGACACTGAGACACAGGAGCCTATTTGGGCAGAGCTGAAGAGAAACCAATGCTGTCTGATCTGCTCTGAGACTCCACCCCATCCATGCTAAGCACAGAGGCTTTTGCAAGTCTTGTCTCATAAGAGTGTCTCGAACACAGAAATTCTTCTAGCGTAGACACAGTTGATCCTCACAGCCAATTGACCTGGAAGTCAATTCCTCCCACACAGCCCAATAAGGGGGGCACCAAGAGTGTCTACCTCAGGTAACTGGGGAGGCTGAGCCACTGGGCCATATAGGATACCTAGCACACAAGGCCACTCTGTCAACTCCGGGAAGCAGCCATAATGTGGAGACAAAGAAACAGAACACAAATGAAAGAAATGGAGGAAAGCAAATGACTGGATCTGTGACTGGATATAGAGTTCAAAACCATGAGGTTTTTTAAGAATTCCCTAGAAAAGGCCCTCAAGGATAGGAAAAAGGACCAACTAAAAATTAAGCATACACTGATTGAAATAAAAAATAATATACAGAGATCCAACAGCAGACAAGAGGATCGCAAGAATCAAGTCAAAGATTTGCAATACAAAGAAGCAAAAAACACTCAACCGGAAAAGAAAAAAGCAATTAAAAAATATGAAGACAGTGTAAAGAGCCTCTGTGACAACTTCAAGTGTAACAACATCATAATTATGGGGGTGACAGAAGAAGAGAGAGAGCAAGATACTGAAAACCTACTTGAAGAAATAATGACCAAAAACTTTCCTCGCCTGTTGAAAGAAATAGACTTACAAGTCCAGGAAGTGCATAGAACCCCACACAAAAGGAATCCAAAAAGGACCATACCAATTCACTTCATAATTAAAATGCCAAGAGCAAAAGAGAAAGAGAGAATATTAAAAGTAACAAGAGAAAAATAGTTGGTTACAAACAAGGGAGCACCCATATAACTCTCAGCTGATTTCTCCAACAGAAACTAAGCAGGCCAGACAGGAATGGCAAGAAATATTCAAAGTGAAGAAAAGCAAAGATCTACAATCAAGATTACTCTACCCAGCAAAGCTATCATTCAGAATTGAAGGTCAGATAAAGAACTTCACAGATAAGGAAAAGCTAAAAGAGTTCATCACCACTAAACCAGTATTATATGAAATGCTGAAAAGTATTCTTTTTTTTTTCCAAATATTGATATTTTACAGACAGGAAGGGAGAGAGATAGAAAGTCAGAAACATCAATGAGAGAGAGACATCGATCAGCTGCCTCCTGCACGCCCCACACTGGAGATGTGCCCACAAGCAAGGTACATGCCCCCGACTGGAAGTGAACCTGGGACCTTTTGGTCCACAGGCTGACGCTCTATCCACTGAGCCAAACCAGTCTCAGCTGAAAAGTATTCTTTAAGAAGAAGAAAAAGGTAATGATAAAAATTATGAACAACAGATACATATTTATCAACAAGTGAATCTGAAAATCAAGTGAGTAAAAAAATCTAATAAACAGAATAAACTGGTGAATATAATAGAATCAGGGGCATAGAAAGAGGGTAGACTGACAATTCTCAGGGGGAAAGGGGAGTGGGGGTGCAGGTAGAGTGGACAAAAATCATACAACTATGGATAAGGACAGTGGGGAAGGGTTAGGGCAATGGGTGGGGTGGGAATGGGGTGGAGGGGAGCTATGGGGAGAAAAAGAAACAACTGTAATAATCTGAACAATAAAGATTTATTAAATTTTTTAAAAAAGAATACACATAGTAAGGTCAAAAGTAATGAAATTAGAAAAATGCTACATAATACAATAGGAGAACTATGTAACGGAATACAAACTAATTTGAAATTTACAGGGAGAAATATCATTGGGTGAAAGATAAATAATTAACTTTTATTGTAATAAAATGAAATTTAATTAAGTGTGCAAATATAAAGTTGTCATTGTGGGCACTATTAATATTTGTATTAGATGTAAAAAATATGTAAAAAGAACCCATGTTTTGAGTATCAGGTAACATTAAGCTTTTTATTTTATGCAAACAGTGCACACCCTCTACTATTACACATTCTTTAGAAGAATCAGTAGTTTATTGACAGTACTGATTATAAAATTCATCATGTATTGCCATATCTGTTCATATATTAACTACAAAATATATCTTCACTAGTAACTATTCAGGAGAGATAAAAGCCCTAATAGAAACCACACAAAAAAAATAACATATTAAAACAAAGAAAAATTTATAGGACATGAAGTTATATGCCAGGCAGTAAATTGCATGCAATTGGTAAAAATAAGAAGTGAAGCAATCTTTCTGAAGATAGTATTTGCCTATTATTTTCCAAAACTTAAAATGCACATATCCTTTGATTTAGATATATAGATAGTCATACCTATAGAAGATATGTGTAATACATATGTGCTGCAGCCTTAGTTATGATAGCAAAGATCAGAAAACAGCTTAAACTGTCATCAGAGAGAGACTGATCAAATGAGTATGATAAAGCAATATGTGGCATCACTTACTACTTACTATTCAGCCATTAAATCATAAGATGGGTTTAAAAGCATTGATACAAAAAGATGTTCAAGAAAATTATGTGGGAAAATGCAAGCTAATAGTATATATACACTCTAAGTCCACTTATTTTAGAAATCTAAAGGATATATGTATTATAACATGTTATATTGCATATATACATCTACATTATATATATGAGTATGTCTGTACACATTTCTGGATAGATTAACAAATTTAACAATTTTCCTCCTAAGTGTCTTTTATTTTAAAGTGAGTGTGAATAAGTGTCTTTTATTTTATAACACACTATTCTATGACCTTTTGTTGTGGATATCTGTTTTATAATTTTAAAAAAGCAGCTAAAAAAAGTCAATATTATAATGGTGTTTACAATAAATAGAAATAAATCAAGCTTTTTATCCAGAAATAAACAGAACAAAACAAAACAAAACAAAACACACAGAATTAGTAAAACTCCTGTTAGTCTTCTTTGTCAATTTTATAATAAACCTTTATCTTACATTTACATATATGCTTATATATTTACTAGAGGCCTGGTGCATGAAATTCATGCGCTCAGGGGAGGTCCCTCAGCCCGGCTTGCACTCTCTCGCAGTCTGGGAACCCTCGAGAGATGTCTGACTGATGGCTTAGGCAGGAGCAGGCCTAACCTGGCAGTCGGATATCCTTAGTGTTGCTGCAGAGGCGCAGCTGGAGAGGCTCCCATCACCACTGCTGCACTCACCTGTAGTCAGCCCAGCTTCTGGCTGAGTGGTGCTCCCCCAATGGGAGCACATTGGCCACCAGAGGGCAGCACCTTCATTGAGTCATTCTGACATTTGATCGATTTGCATATTATATAGGATGCTTGTGAACACAAGATATCAACACATATAATGATATACATTCAAACAGTCTTAAGAGGCTTCATATTTGTAATGTGTAACTCAAACCCTTAGCAGAATTACTTTAGTCAGCATTCTCTGTGTCAGATATAACAGGAGATATTCGTGTTGATAATTTAAAAATAATTTGAAATCATAAATAAATTTGAGATTATTATGAGCACTTTGTGCTCAATAAATGATCATTTTCATTGATCTTAAAATGAATACATTCTGATTTAAATATATTAGATGGGCATTTTGAAATTATGTACTATATCCAAACTGCAGAGGAACCCAAACTAAGAGTCTGGGGTTACTCACCAGTAAATGGGGTTCTCTGATTGAAAATTTACTCCACAGAGCCACATATTTTGGTTATTAACTTGTACCACCTCAAGGAATCAAGAGATGTTAACATGAGAATTCCAAAGGGTTGGCACAACACTGAGGTGTGTGCCAAGTGCTGATTGATTCACTTTCTGTGTGAGCCTTAAAAGCTTATCACTCACCTTTGTAATTCTAAACACATAGAGTAGGATGACTTTATGAGTGTAGCTCTTGAAAGGAGCACACCTAATCAAAGAAATCCAGCCAGAGCCACCAGCTAGAATGCGGAGATCGGATCATCTTGAAGGGAAGGGTGGATGTTATCGAAAGGCTGAGAATCTATAACTGTAGCAACCACCAAGTAGCTGCAAACCCCAGAATACAGTCCCCAATTGTCGCAAACACTCAGATTCAGAGGAGCTCTAGACGGAAAGGTCAGATTTTGCCTAGAATAAGGAGAGAGAGAACTACATAACCAGACACCCAGAGACAAGAGACCATGGACAGACAAAGAAACAGCCTGCATATGAAAGAAAAGCAGGCATCACCAGAAAAGGAAGTAAACGAAATGGAGGCATGCAACCTGCCACAGAAAGAATTCAGAGAAATGGTCATAAGGTGGCTGAAAAGAATAAAGGACAAATTTGACAATATGACTAAGAACCAAGAGGAAATGAAGAACATAGAAGAAATGAAAAATGACATAATTGCTGTAAAGATCTCAATAGAAAGCATAAAAAGTAGACTAGAAGAAGCAGAGGAACACATCAGTGAGTTAGAAGACAAGGTAGAAAAAAATACCCAAGTAGAGCAGCTTCTAGAAAAAAAAATTAAAAAGCAGGAGAGCCTAAGGGAACTTTGGGACACCACAAAACATAACAACATCTGCATTAAATAGTGGTCCCAGAAAGAGAGGAAACTAAGCAAGGAGCAAGGAGTAGAAAACCTGTTTGAAGATATAATGACAGAAAACTTCCCTGATAAAGGGAAGAAAAAACCCACACACATCCATGAAGCTCACAGTGTCCTAAGTAAAACAGAGCCCAAAAGACTGACTCCAAGACACATTATAATTAAATTGGCCACAGAGAGACAGAAAGTTACCCACAAAGGTACCCCCATCAGACTAGTGACTGATTTCTCAACAGAAACTCATCAGGTCAAAAAGGAATGGAATTAAATATACTAAGTCATGAATCCAAGAATACTGTATCCAGCAAGGCTATCAATCAAAATTGAAGGTGAAATCAATAGCTTCACAAACAAAAAAGGACTAAGGGAATTTATTACCACCAAACCAGCAATGCAAGAAAAGCTAAAGGGTCTGCTGAAAAAAAGAAGAAAGAAGAAAGAAGAACAAGAACAAGAAGAAGAACAAGAAGAACAAGAAGAACAAGAAGAACAAGAAGAACAAGAAGAAGAACAAGAACAAGAAGAAGAAGAAGAACAAGAACAAGAACAAGAACAAGAACAAGAACAAGAACAAGAAAGAAAAGAAATAGGAAACAAAGAAGGAACATAGGCATAAAGAATAAAAATGGCGACAAATAAGTACCTATCAATAATAACTTTAAGTGTAAACAGATCAAATGCTGCAATCAAAAGACATAGGGTAACAGATTGGATAAAAAAACATGACCCATATCTCTGCTGTCTACAAGAAACCCACATCAGAAAAAAGACGCACACAGTCTGAGGGTGAAGGGATGGAAAACGGGTTTTCAGGCAAATGGAAATAAAAAAAAAGAAGGAATAGCAATACTTATATCTGACAAATTAGACCGGGAAGTTAAGGACATAAGAATAGATAAGGAAGGCCACTTCATAATACTAAAGGGAGCAATCTGACAAGAAGAAATAACTCTGGGAAACATATACACATCCAATACAGGAGCACCCAAATACATAAAAAAAACTCTGGGAGGACATCAAGGGAAAAATTAACAGCAATACAATCATAGTAGACTTTAATACTCCACTATCACCATTGGACAAATCCTCTAAAGAAAAAAATCAGTAAAGAAACATCAATCCTAAATGACTCACTAGACCACATGGAATTGACATCTTTAGAACATTTCACCTCAAAGCCACAAATATACATTCTTCTCAAGTGCATATGGGTCATTTTCAAAGCTAGACTATATGCTGGCTCATAGGTAAAGTCTCTTCAAATTCAAGAACACAGAAATCATATCAAGCATCTACTCAGATCACAGTGCATAAAACTGGAAATCAACTACAATAAAAACAATCTGAAGAAATCAAACATATGGAGACTAAACAGCATGCTATGAAACAATGACTGGGTTACCAGAGAGATCAAGGAAGAAATAAAAAACATCATGGCAACAAATGACAATGAAAACACAACAATCCAAAATCTATGGGACACAGCGAAAGCAGTCTTGAGAGGGACGTTCATAGCTCTACAAGCCTACTGCAAAAAACAAGAAACAATGGTAATAAATTACCTAACTCTACAACTCAAAGAGCTAGAAAGAGAGCAAAAAAGAAAATCCCAGTGTAAGCAGAAGGAAGGATATAGTAAAGATCAGAGTGCAGATATATAATACAGAGACCAAAGAAACAATTCAAAAGTTCAACAAAACCAAGAGTTGGTTCTTTGAAAGGACAAACAAAATTAGTGAACCTCTAGGTAGGATCACCAAGAAGCAAAGATAGAGGATCTAAATAAACAAATTCAGAAATGAACGAGGTGAAATAACAGATCCCACGGAAATACAAAGGATTGTTAAAAAATACTATGAAAAACTATATTCCAACAAGCTGGACAACCTTGAGGAAATGGACATATTCTTAGAAAAATATAACCTTCCAAAACTCAATCAGGAAGAATCTAAACATCTCAATAGGTCAATAATCTGGAAGAAATTGAAGCAGTCATCAAAAAGCTTCCAGCAAACAAAAGCCTGGGGCCAGACGGCTAAACAGGGGAGTTTTACCAAACATTCAAGGAAGAATTAAAACCTATTCCAAAAAATTCAAGAAGGAACACTTTCAAGCTCATTCTATGAAGCCAGCATCACCCTGATACCAAAAACAGATAAAGACAACACAATGTAAGAGAATTATAGGGCAATATACCTCATGAACATAGATGACAAAATCCTCAACAAAATTCCAGCAAATCAGATCCACCAGTACATCAGAAAGATCATACACCATGACCAAGTAGGATTTATCCCAGGAATGAAAAGATAGTACGATATTTGCAAATCAATAAACGTGATACATCACATAAACAAATTGAGAGATAAAAATCACAAAGCCATATCAATTCATGCACAAAAAGCATTTGATAAAATCCAATACTCTTTCATGATAAAAACTCTCAACAAGGTGGGAATAGAAGGATCATAACCCATCATAATAAAAGCCATATATGTTAAACCCACAGCTAATATCATACTCAATGGGCAAAAACTAAAACCATTTCTTTAAGATAGGGATGCCCA
Source organism: Lasiurus borealis (assembly GCA_004026805.1). Taxonomy (NCBI): domain Eukaryota; kingdom Metazoa; phylum Chordata; class Mammalia; order Chiroptera; family Vespertilionidae; genus Lasiurus; species Lasiurus borealis. The sequence continues at coordinate 1,972 of PVJN01034092.1, read as the reverse complement.
CTCTCACCATTCCTTTTCGACATAGCACTGGAAGTATTAACCTTTGCAATTAGAAAACAAGAAGAAATAAAAGGCATCCAAATTGGAAAAGAAGTAGTAAAGCTGTCCTTATTTGCAGATGATACAATACTGTACATAAAAAAACCCGAAGATTCCATCCAAAAACTAATAGACATAATAAATGAATTCTGCAATGTACCACGATGCAAAATTAATGCCAAGAAATCTATGGCATTTCTATACACTAATAGTGAACTTACAGAAAGAGAGACTAAAAGAGCAATTTCATTTACCATTGCACCAAAAAAATTAAGATACCTAGGAATAAACTTAGCTAAGGAGATAAGAGACCTATATGCAGGAAACTACAGGACACTGAAAAAAGAGGAAGACATAAACAAATGGAAGAGCATACCATGCTCATGGATTGGGAGAATCAACATCATTAAAATGTCTTTACTACCCAAAGCAATCTATAGATTCAATGCACTCCCCATTAAAATACCAATGGCCTATTTCACAGACCTAGATAAAATTCTCCAAAGATTCACCTGGAACAAAACAAAACCCCAAATAGCCACAGCAATCCTGAGAAAGAATAATAAAGTAGGTGGGATCTCAATACCAGATTTCAAACTGTATTACAAAGCCACTGTTCTTAAAACAGTCTGGTACTGGCACAAGAACAGGCATAAAGTCCAATGGAATAGAACAGAGAATCCAGATATCAATCAAAACCATGATGCTCAATTAATATTTGACAAAGGAGGCATGAACATACACTGGACTCAAGACAGTCTCTTCAATAAATGTTGTTGGGAAATTTGGTCAGATACATGCAAAAAAATAAAACTAGACCACCAACTTACACCATACACAAAAATAAACTCCAAATGGATACAGGACTTAAACATAAGACGGAAAACCATAAAAATACAAGAGGAATCCACAGGCAGCAAAATCTCAGACATATGCCGAAGCAACTTCTTCACTGATATTGCTCCTAGGGCAATGGAAGCTAAAGAGAAAATAAGTAAACGGGACTACATCAAAATAAAAAGCTTTTTCACAGCAAAAAGAACCATCAATAAAACAAGAAAGCCCACTGGTTGGAAGAACATATTTGCAAATATTATCACTGATAAAGGTTTAATATCCAACATCTACAGGCAACTTATACAACTTAATAAAAGGAAGATAAATGATCCAATTAAAAAAATGGGCAATGGACCTAAAAAGAATCTTTTTGAAAGAAGACAGAAGGAAGGCCAAGAGACACATGAAAACATGCTCAAAGTCACTAATTATCCCAGAAATGCAAATCAAAATGACAATATGATATCATCTCACACCTCTCAAAATGGCAATCATCAACAAATGACAAATGTTGGCGAGAATGCAGAGAAAAAGGAACCCTTGTGCACTGTTGGTGTGAATGCAGACTGGTGCAGCCACTGTGGAGAACAGTATGGAGTTTCCTCAAAAAACTAAAAATGGAACTTCCATTTGACTCAGGAATCTCACTCCTAGGAATATATCCTAAGAAACTAGAAACACCAATCAGAAAGGTATATGCACCCCTATGTTCACAGTAGCACAATTTACAATAGCTACGATTTGGAGACAGCCTAGATGTCCGTCAGCAGATGACTGGATCAGAAAAGTATGAAATTCTATGCTGCCATAAAAAAGAAGGAATTCTTACCATTTGCAGCAACCTGGATGGACCTGGAGAGCATTATGCTAAGTGAAATAAACCACTCAGTGAAAGAAAAAATACCACATGATCTCACTCATTTATGGATAATAAAGAACATTATAAACTGATGAACAAAAGGACAGATACAGAGGCAGTAAAGCACCAAACCGACTGTCAAATTACAGGGGGAAGGTTCGGGAGAGATGGAGTAGATAAGAGATGAACACAAGGACTTATTTGCATGCATATAAGAAAAACAATGGACGTAAGACA
>PVJN01034091.1:0-23011 GCA_004026805.1 Lasiurus borealis | reverse complement strand
ATTTTTCTTCAATATAACATTTCCTGCTTTTTAATAAAAGAACTGTCATTTCTAATAAAAATTGAAAAAAATCAGCCAGAAAAATGACACAATTGATAGATATCATAATCTGAACACACCAAATAAGTACACATCTTCAAAAACTTGCAATAGAATCTTGACCTTATTTAACCTGGGCCTTATGTGGGGATTGTAACTTGCCACGAGACATGGGAGAGTTCCTCCTTTCTGAGGTTCCTCAATCTGATCCCCTTATGTGCAGAAGGCCTCTCCCTTGAAATGAGTAGCTTGATCTTGAATAGAAGCTATATACCCTTTTCACCTTTTGGGGAATACAAATACATTTATTGTTTTGGGCCCATGTGACAGAGTCAATTTACAATATGCTACACCCTTCCACATTAGACTTGTATACATCTATGCCCTTTGTCATGTGATTGGTAGTCTCTCTCTCCCATTATAGGGAAGAAAGTGTATTTCTTTATTGATGTTGAGATTGGTCATATGACTTACTTTGGCCAATGAAATATAAGTGAAAGTGGCAGTACCATGATAGTTTTAAGCCAGAGTTTTAAGAAGAATCATGTATTTCAGCTTATCCTCTTGTACTGAAAAACCCCTTACAGCCTCTTGTGCAAGGAAGATGAGAGACTCATGGAGTAACCTGATTCTGGTCTTGAGATTTGGGGTGGTTTGTTATGCAGCATTATTGTGACAAAAGTGGACCATCATTGATCTCTAGCAAGATATGGAATGAGTCTGTAATGTAAGTGTGGCCAATGAACTGCTTTTGGCTGAGTCTTTGGTCCTTGACAGAAAGTCAAAAGTTGGGGAAGGTCATAAAGACCTTATTCCTGGTGGATGTGACTGAGGTAGAATCAGACAACATGGCAGGGAGCCATGTGAAGCCATGGTCAATGGGTGGAGTCAGCAGTGCTTGTGGTGGGTTCTAAGTGGACATTGTCTTCACTATGCTTCATTGTTCTCAGAGTTCACTCAAGTTTTCTTTGCCAGCCTTTCTATATTTCTGAGTTACTTGATATCCTTAGTGAAAATTTCCTTTCTCCTTAGGTTTACCAGAGATATGTTGCCTATTTGCAACCAAAAAATTCTGACTAGTATACTGTGAATTGGGAATGACCTGTTTTTTCCTATGATTATATCCTCTCTGAATGGTTTTATAATATACTAGAGGCCCGGTGCATGAAAATTTATGGACTAGAAGGAGGGTCCCTCAGCCTAGCCTGCGCCCTCTCATGGTCAAGGAACCCTCAGGGGTGGGAGGTGACCCACAGATCAGGGGAAGGCAATGCTCCCATCACACCTCTGCTGCTGCCACTGCTGGCAGGGCAAGCCTTGGCCAGCCCTGGTTACCTGAGCCTCAGGCGAGCCTGGGCAGCTGGGCAGCTGCCATCCAAGGTTTACCTGCACCTTGGTCATTGGTTTGCCTGTACCTCAAGCCATCCCTGGGTGGCTGGGAGGCTGAGGGCAGGTCCAGCTGCACCATGCACCTGATGTCTCCCCCGACTGGGCTGAAAAGACTGTGGGACTCTGGCGGCAGACACAAGGAGCAGCCAGATCTGCCTGAGGCCAGACAATGTGCCTGCCACCCCCTGGGTGGGGCTGAAAGGACTGGGGAACTCTGGTGGGGCTGAATGGACTGGGCACCACCATCTTGTGGCTATGGGTACCACCATCTTTGTGATGGCATGATGGTCAATTTGCATATTCCTTCTTTATTAGATAGGATGTAGCAATCCTAGATGGTCTCTTATAACCCTCTCAATACATCTATGCACAGTAGAGCAGAGTGTTGAGGTGTTCTTACTCCATGCTACGGGGTTTGCTCTCTGTGCCTTCAGCTGCCTATATTGTTGGACAAGCCATTTAACTCTCTGTGCCTTAGTTTTCTCATATGAAACTAGGGATAAAAATTATACTACAAACAGTTTGTGTGTAGCTGAAGAAGACTTACTACCTGTTCCATGATACATCCTCAATAAGTATTAATAATGAACAATAATAGTAGAGATGATGAAATGCAGTTGCTAATATAGTATTATCCTGTGAGATAACAATTGTTTGTGATGCTTGTTCTAACTTGTATAGATATACATGTAGAACTGGGATCTATTCTGTTCTTCTAGGTTTCTATGGTTCCAAAGCCTTTTATGAGTTAATATAATGCAGTGCTTGTGAACTTTTTGTTCCACATGGCTTATATGTTCACAGACTCTAATGGTCACACCCAGATTTTGAAGAGGCTCTTCTTGTGCTGGGATGATTCTATTGAACCCTACATTCATTTGGATAAACATAAGAAGCTCATACTTCACCTCTCTCCTAACATTCTATTTAGATTCCTACATTCAAGAATATTGCTGGTACCAAAAGAAGTATAACAGGTTTGGAGCTTAGCCCCAAACCAAAGTGTGTTAAATATCACTTGCTTTATATTCTACTAGGGGCCCACTGCACGAATTTGTGTACCTTGAAAGGAACTGTGGGCCACGAGGCTATAGTGGGTCCAGGAATGGGTCTCAGCCCATCCTCTGCACCTCCATCTGACCCCTCTCACCATAGCCCCCTGATCTCCTGTGTGCTGGCAGCCCTGCTCCTGTTGTCCCCGCTACCATGCACTGATGGTGTGGAGTGGTTGGGGCTGGTGCCAGGAGATTGTGCGAGTGGTGGCTCTGGCACCAACTGTGGGTGTGAGTGGGGCTGGCGCTTGCAGCAGGTGCAAGAGCCAGGTGGGACTGCAGCATGTGGGAGCAAAGAATTTTTAGTAACAACCAGAAGCTTGCCCCAGTGACAGTGTCCAGTGCCCCACCTTGGTCTGGTGCCCTGCTCACCTGTTTCACCATCCTGCTGTGGCTGATGATCACCATGTTCTGTGCTCTGCTACCTGCTGCTACCTGCTGCCAATGCCTGCCATGTTCTGTGTGTGTCCCCTGGTGGTCAGTGCATGTCATAATGATCAGTTATTTGGTTGTTCCACTGTATATACACAGTTTGTGTGTAGCTGAAGGAGACTTACTACCTGTTCCATGATACATCCTCAATAAGTATTAATAATGAACAATAATAGTAGAGATATACTACTATATATATATATATTTTAGAGGCCTGGTGCATGAATTTCATGCAGAGGGGTGTGTGTTTCACAGCCCAATCTGGGACATCCCTCTCACAATCCAGGACTGCTGGCTCCCAACCACTTGCCTGTCTGCCTGCCTGATTGCCCCTAACCGCTTCTGCCTGCCAGTCTGATCACCCCCTAACCACTCCCCTGACAGCCTGATCGATGCCTAACTGCTCCCTCTGCAGGCCCACTTGCCCCTAATTGTCCTCCCCTGCTGGCCTGGTTACATCCAACTGACCTCCTCTGCCAGCCTGGTTGCCCCCAACTATCCTCCCTTGCAGGCCTGGTTGTCCCAACTTTCCTTCCCTGCTGGCCCGGTCACCCCTAACTTCCTTCTCCTGCAGGCCTGATCACACCTAACTGCCTTCCCTTGTTGGGCCAATTGCCCCTAACTGCTCTCCCTTGCTGGCCTGGTCAATCCTAACTGCTCTCCCTTGCAGGCCTGGTTGCCCCCAACTGCCCTCCCCTGCAGGCCTTGTTGCCCTCAACTGCCCTTCCTTGCAGGTCTGGTCTCCCCAACTTCCCTCTCCTGCACGCCTGGTCCCCCAACTGCCCTCCTCTGCCAGCCCAGTTACCCCCTAACTGCCCTCCCGTGAAGGCCTGGTCCCCCTCCCCTACCGGCCATCTTGTGTCCACATGGGGGTGGCCATCTTTGACCACATAGGGGTGGCCATCTTGTGTGTCGGAGTGATGGTCAATTTACATATCACCTCTCTATTTTATAGGACTAGAGGCCTGGTGTATGACAAGATCTGTGCAATAGGCCTTTCTTCCCTTGGCTTCCAGCACTGGTTTTCCTCTGGCACCCGGGTCCCAGGCCTTCCCTCCAGCTGTAGTCTGTAGCCTTTGTCTTCTCTGGAGTCTTCCATCTTCACTGCAGACTCTGGCCAAAGTCTGCCATCTTTGTTGCAGACTCAGGCCGGAGTATGCAGTCTTCATCTTTGCTGCTTTGCTGCAGACTCTAGCCAGAGTCTGCTATCTTCATCTTCATTGCAGACTCTGGAGTCTGCAGTCTTCATCTTCTCTGTGGCCAGAATGCTGTTCCTGTAGATCCCTTCACCTTCTTCCCTCCCTCTCATAGCAGGCATCCTGCCCTGCCTGGCCACTCCATGCTTGGAGCAGCTGGATGGCGTCCATTTTTGTCCTTCTAATTTGGATATTCCCTCCTGATTGGCTGGTGGGTGTAGCAAAGGTAAGGTTAATTTAAATGTTTATTACTAGGTAAGATAATTCAGAGTCACTACTCTACTGATAATTAATACTCAGCTATCATGAGGATTCCCCTTTACACTGCTTCTACCAAAAGGACATGGTCAATGTTTTAGATATCAATGCCATGTTTGGGGCATGAAAAGCATTTGAGGGACCTCTGGTGACTGGTCCTCTATTTCTAAGCTGAGACATCCTATGTCTTTGTCCTCACGGTCTTCTGATGTTGGGAAATTATTACTTCCTGAATATGCTCTGGAGCTCTGAAAATCTTTGCTGAGCCCAGGGTCTATATCTAGGGTGTCACACACCCACAGCACTCCCTTTGCAGGGTCTTTTCCACTACTTGGCTGCAATGCCAGGAAGTAGGAATATGGATCTTTGCTGATTTGGGACACAGCTCTCTCTTTCCACTCTTTCTGAATCTCAGCCTTTTTAAGGGATGTCTTCTCCTTCCATGTTTTCTATTCTCTATGTCTTCTGCACCTTTCCAACACTCCATCTTCCTACTTTCAGAAACTTGTGGAATTCTCTAGGGCTAAGTATATTTTTGCCTTTCCTGGTGCACTGAGCTGAGAACTCTGTTACAAGCTTGAATAAAGGGAAGAGAAACTATAGGGAGTTCTCTATGCTCATTGATCAATATTTCCAAAAAGCTTTCTAACCACATGAGCAAAACTGCTTGTTATCTTCTGCAGATCAGTGGGAATCATCTTTATCATTGTCAGTTCCTGGAAAACAATTTGCTATTCCATGCCTCAGTTTCCTCATTTGCAAATAAACAGTGTTTCTACCAATTTTCTAAACTCAAGGTAGTTATAAGGATGAATGGTTTAAGAGATATAAAAGTGTTTTGAGAAAAGAAAAAGTTACTACTACAGATAACTGGAATTGGTAAATGAAACCCCAGGACTCAGATGAATGCTGGAGTATTTTGTAAAGGCTATAGTATTTTCATGTTGAATTTGTGAAAAATATAATCACTGAGGAGAAGGCGAGGGAAGTGAAGAATGAAAACAAAACCTCATACAGAAAGATAATAATGATGTTTCTCATCTCAAAATCATCTCTAAACTGCCTGTTTTCCTCCCATCAAACAATTGACGGGCAATGAGATTGTGCTTATTTGCAGTTAAAGCTATTGCAATGTTGACAATTAAATATGCAGAATAATGGGGCAGTCTCATTTTATCACCAGTGTTAGCCAATTTCTCCACAGGGCATAAAGACATGTGGGAGAGCTCTGTGCTCTGCATGATTTGCATGTAAAATGCATCCTCTGCAGTCTGAAGTGGCATCAGTAGTTTGGGTTGGGTCACAGTGCATCTGCTGGTCACTGCAGAGTCCTTCACTGTTAACTGCTCTGGTCTTGGCTTCATTCCTCTCCTCATTCCTTTGGTTTGTTGAAGAAATGACTGACCTGGAAGAGTCCATGGCTGCTATCAATCTCAGGCTGAGAGTATTTTCCACTTTCACAACAATTGGGTTCAGATTTCTTTACCAATGATGTTAATGATAGCCCTTCAGCCTAGTGATTAATAATGGCTACAAAGGCAGGAACAATAGGGAATAGAAAAATATGGCAGATACTTTTGATGTCCAGCCCTTAGTTCTTAGCTGACCTGAGTTCATCAACTGCTTGAGAGACTTTAACTTCCTACCTCTAAGCACCTGTTTCTCTTTTGCTCTGCCTGAAAGCTTGCTTTGGTGCTGCTCAAATTTGCTTATCAAATTTGACAACCAGGAAATGTCAAAGTATGGTCCTTGGACTAGCAACACCAGCATTACCTGGATCTTGTTATCAGTGCAAATTCTTGGTCTCCACCCTGGCCTACTGAATGAGAAATTGTGGGGTAGAGCATAGCAATTTGTTAACAGGCACTGTGGGTGATTCTGCTGTGTGGTCAAGTTTGAGAGATACTTTTTTTTTTTTAAAATATATTTTATTGATTTTTTACAGAGAGGCAGGGAGAGAGATAGAAAGTCAGAAACATCGATGAGAGACATCGATCAGCCGCCTCCTGCATGCCCCACAGTGGAGATGTGCCCGCAAGCAAGGTACATGCCCCCAACTGGAATCGAACCTGGGACCTTTCAGTCCGCAAGCCGATGCTCTATCCACTGAGCCAAACTGGTCTCGGTGAAAGCCACTTCTTTAGTGGGATGAAATTAGCTGGTTTTCACACATTTTCTCAGATGGTCTAGATGGGTTTGAGCCCCATTGCTTACAGTGATTACCTGGCCTCTAACATATCCTTTAATATATATATTATTGATTTTTTACACAGAGGAAGGGAGAAGGATAGAGTTAGAAACATTGATGAGAAAGAGACATCAATCAGCTGCCTCCTGCATGCCCCACACTGTAGATGTGCCCGCAAGCAAAGTACATGCCCCCAGTTGGAATTGAACCTGGGACCTTTCAGTCTGCAGGCCGACGCTCTATCCACTGAGCCAAACTGGTCTTGGCTAACAAATCCTTTATTGACTCTTCTCCCTTTCCTGTCTCACTTGTCCTATTTCTTCATTTATACTTCTCAGGATCACTTCCCAAATCCACACAAATCCTTTTCTCAGGGTATGCATTAGGGACATAAACTCAGCCAGGATGAAGACCATCTACTGAAGGCTGACCATGTGTTCAGTGATTTACATACATAATCTCATTTAATCCTCACAGATGAGGAAATAAAGGCCCAGCAAAATTAGTTAGGTTTTCTATAGTCACCATTGGAAAGTAGTAGGGTCAAATTTTAAATTTCTTCTCTGACTCCAAAGCCCACACACATCGAAAACTGCAAAATAAACAATTTATAAATATACTGGTTAAGAGGATGTGTTTTAGACCCAAATATTTGTGTTTAAAAACCACTTTTATCATGTCCTAATTATGTAACCCTTAGGGATTTTCTTCACCTCCCTGAACCTTAGCTTTTTTTTCTGTGCAAAGATACTACTAGCCACCTCCCAGGAGTATCCTGTGGTAGCTAAATATGACTTCATTTGATCTTAAAATACCCAGAGAGATGTTCTTTCCATCTTTGTTTTAAAGGGAAGGAAAGTGAGTAGCTTGCATTTGCTTTTCCAGCTCTCTTATACTTGGTAGGTTCTTGAAAATCTTCAAACAATTCTTGTTTAGTAAAAGTGTTAGTGTGTATAAAAGTGATTTTTCATTTCATCGAGAATATTTTAGTGAGATGAGTGTTGAGTTCTTGTTATCAGGAGAAAAATCAGTAGTTAGGAGCATCATGTGAGGTTAGCAGGTAGGAGGTAGGATCCCCCTCAACAGGGGACTTGTTTATAGCCCAGGCCAGAGGGATAGGAGCTGGGAGCTGGAAGAGATCTTCAAGAGAACCTAATCTAACTGTCCAATGATAGGAGGACATAGGGGAGATAAGGAATTTGTCCAAGGTTATATTCTAATTTAATGGGGCTCAGAACAAGCCTTAGCATGACTAAGGGGACAGTAGACCAGGAGAGCAGCAGATCTTTTTTTCTTGTTCTTTATCTAGGTCATGAGATCTGCCTGTGCTGTGTTGGCAACAATTATAATAAAATCCCAACACAAGGAGCAGTTTTTTACTGTTTAAAAACTATGTGTACTACTCCCATTTCTCCAAAATTATCCCAACAAACAACTGGAATTCAAATGACCAAAGAACCCTTCCAATGGGCACTTCAGTCTTTCCTGGTGTAAACTAGACACTCTGATATTGACTCTTCCCTTGGGTACCCAGAAGTTCTTTTCCGTTAAAAAGCCAGTGAGATTGGTGGCTTCTGGATACCTTTTCCAAGGCACTCAGAAATTTGGTAAATTATCCAGAATTTTCTCAAATTAAAGAGAAGAAATTGATCCAGAGGCCCAGCAGAACCTAATCATTTAGAGACTTTTTGAAAGAATATCCCATGCCCAGCTCTGGCTGAAGAGTACCTGGTTCCCAGAACTGTCACACTGCCCATTGATGGGTGACCTCCAGAGTGGTGTTAGAAGCTGTTTCTCTGCAAACACTGACCATGTATTGCCACTGTTTCTGGTGGGCAAGGATAGAGAGGGATCAGCTTCTGTAGAAAACAATAGAGCTTCAACCTAGCCTCGCCCATGCAAAGTGCCGCTCAAGCTTACTCCAACTCCAGTTACCTTCCTTGTTCTCTTTTGGTCCTTGAGCAATAAGAAGTTGCCAAAATGTTCCCAGGACCAAGTTTACTTTAGTTGAGTTGGCAAAGCATAATTAATTGTTCTAAAGCAGGGTATAAATTGCTGCTGCGGACTTGGGATTATTAATTTAATTTTGTGTGGTATGGTGTTATAAAATATACTGAAAATATAAAGACTGCACCTTATTTGTATTTAAACAAAGCCACTAAAATTGGAAATATATTTATACTAACAAAGGGTAAAAATATAGTATTTCTATATACACTGAATGGCCAGATTATTATGATATCTGAATGCATAATAATCTTGCCACTAGTGGATATATATATATATATATATATATATATATATTCCAGTGCATGAATTTGTGTGGTCCGGCCAGCCTGGCCAGGGGGTGGGGACATGGGCAGATGGGCAGTTGGCTGGCCTGTCTGCTGGTTGAACTCCTGGTCAAGGGAACAATTTGCATATTAGCCTTTTACTTATAGATATACATTGAGTTGCCAGATTATTATGTGTTCAGAGATCATAATAATCTGGCCAATCAGTGTATAAATAAATAAATAGGTATATATCAAATGTTATATATAATCAGACATTTTACTGGAGAGAGGTAAAAAGCTACAAGGATGCACTTGAGGATAGCAGGTGAGGGGTGGTGTTGATCACGGTATAAAATATTATTAAATGCAAACAAAATAAGACCCACTTAGGTTCTCACCATTTATAATTTTGATCAATGCTTTTGAAGTCATTTCTATTTCCTGCCTGCACCTTCTTTTGGGGGTAATGAATTCCACAAATTTATTACCTGCTGTGTGAAGTAATACTTCCATTAAGCACACTGGGAAACTAGCTTTTCCAGCTGGGAAGGTGAATAAACTCTATGCCAGTTATTTCTGCTTATTAAGTGTGGCAGGGCCATTTGTGAGGTGGAAGTATCTTTTGACAAATTGTGTCATTGTGATGCATCATTTTCATAAATTATGTTATCATGCAGATTTAGAAAGCTTGAGCAATTGGTATAATTTTATCTTATGGACACTGAATTGTATTTTCATCTTTGGAATGACTGCTAGAAAGTATAGAGAAAATTTATGGCACCCAGAGATTCGTAGTATGCATCTTTATATTAGTCTCATTTCTGACCCTATTTTGCATATTTCTTTTGTTTTTCTTTTCCTTTCTCATCTATTTTGAATCTGCATTATCGTGGTATATTGTAAGCATATTTGTGAGATGGCAATAAACCCTTTTTGAACATGCAAGGAGGAATGGGCAAAACAGAAACAGACAGATGAACACAGCCCCACCTGATAGAGGAAGACAGACATGGAGAAGAGACTAGAAAAAGACAGAGACAGAGATAGGGATAAAGAGGAATCTAGGTGGTGAGATTTGGAAAAGACAATGATTTCCATATGGGACTTAGGAAATTTCTATCACTACTCACCTCATAAACCTCATAATTATAGCATTCTTTGTTGATTTTTTCTGTAGTTTCATGTTTTAGTAATCAATCTCTGAATAATGGCCAAAAAGCAATATGATACATTAATTACTCAACCAAATTACTCTATTGGCTCATCGATAGTACAATAGAAGCAGAATACATGCTCCATATCCATTGAACTTTCCTTTTAAAAAATTAAGTTAGACTTACCTAGCTCTTGATTTAAAAAAAAAATTAAACACTTTTAAAATTCAGCTGTAGCAAATGATGTCTCATGCAAGACTTTGGAACTACAAACCTTCACAAAGAGCAGAAAAGAAAAGAAGTATGGGCAAATAAGATGCAAGGTAGGAAGTGGAATTCTAAACAGTAGTACTGTTTAGATTAAACTTTTTAGATGAAGTATTTCTGTGCCATTTTACGTTCTTTTGCCCTTTGTCTTGTTGCTCATATGACTTTTCTCCTGGTCCCTTTCTTTCATAGACTCCTCTGCTTTACTATTCAGATTCTTCTCTCTTCTTAAGGATGTACCCCAGGCCACATCCTCTTGGATACCCCTAGAAAATCAATTCTGTTCACTTAATTATGCAGATAAAGTTGGCTCTCTGTGCCCTACTAGACTCTAGTTTTTTCAATAGAGTGTAGGAGAGTTATAGCTATAGCTTCCATTCCATATTTAGAGTCATCAATGTGCAACAAGAATCATCTTATTGGTCATGATTCTTGGTTGTGAACAACAGAAAAGGACTCTGGCTAATCTAAGCAAAAAAGGAATTTATTGGAAGGTCATAGTAATTGTCATAATGAAAGGAGAGGCTATAGAAGCAGGCTCAAAAAATGGGAAGGAGCCACAGGAAGCTTAGCAGTCAAGAATGCTACCAGGGTCATGCACAAGAATGATCTCATTGGGATGCTCTTATGGGCACCACTGGAGATGAACAACTTGCTGTTGGTGGTACTGCTGCCACCATATACAACATGACAGTCACTGCATTCTTGATTCCATTATTACAAACAGCTTCTATCTTTGAATCTTGTGGGAGTGATACAAAAATGTAGACTGAACTTGTCTAGCCTTGATCATGTGATTAGAGAGTAGGAACAGGAAATAGTTGTTCTTCCACTCCTGGAGGCCCTGCTTCCTACTAAAAACCATACCAAATTTGGGGGTAGTTAAAGGGGGGGGGGGAGGGAGGAAGGGCGGTATTTATCCCAACCTAGAAGGAATTACAGATGTTTAGAAGTCCAAAGAGGAGGAAATGTCCCATAGTCCTTCTGCTCTGGTCCTCACCATTTAGCATCACATGGGCAATTACTCTGAGTGAGGCCAGAAGACATTGAAAAGTTTAGAAGAGATGAGGAGCATGATCTGACTTATGTTTTATAAAATTACCTGGATTCTGTCTTGAGAATAGATTGTAGAGGCATAGGGCAAAAGAAGGTAGACTAGCTGGATTTTAAATTTTTTTTGAGAGAAAGGCATCTGTTATTTTGTTGGAATTTTGAACAGCACAATCCTCTGCCCTCCTACTCTTCTTTCCTAATCTGAGTTTTTCCCCTTGACCTTTAAAAATGATGTGGCACATTTAAAAGCAGCCATTTTGAATATGATTTCAATTTAGATTTGATAATTTTCTTTTACTTTTGGCTAGTTTCCAATCTGGCCCTAGGACTGGTTCTATAGCCTCTCCTTTGATTCTGAGAATTACTATGGCTTTCCAATAAATTCTTTTCTGCTTAGCTTAGAACAAAGTCCTTTTCTGTTGTTTGCAACCAACAGGGCCTGCCTTGTTGAGTATTAACCAAATGGATGAAACAGATCTTCAACATTAAGCCAGCCAAGAAGATCATATTCTACACATAAACATGAAGGATGATCCTTTTGGAGACATGCAGTCTCCTCTCACTCTGTCCCCTCTTATATGTTTATAGATTAAGCATATAGAATTCCTGCCTCAGCAATGAATTTGAGAAATTTCTAGTTCAGATATTTTTAAACAGCCAAATACTTGTGAATTATTGCCATATAACATTTAACACAAAGTATACATTTGGCTGGCTTCCCAATTCTTTGTCTTTATCCATACATTGACTGAACAAATGAAAATGGACTTGAATTCTCACAAACTCTGTCCTATCTCTCAGTTCTGGCTCTGCTTCCCCCCCCCACCCATTGTGTCATTCCTCCTATTTGCTGAATTAGCCTGTTCTAAGGATGGTAAAAAATATGACCTGCCTAAGGTAGTCATTAGCTTCCACATTAGCTTAGTGTTTCCTATATTGATACATTCAACAAATGTTATTTCTCTTGAGTTTTTAATCTCAGCCTGAGAGAAGTGGACAGGGAGCCAGTAGTACTTAAGTTTGGGTGATTTTCTTCATTTCTCTCTGACTATAGCTCTCCCACACTCTATTTGAAAAACTATTTACTTCCTTAGGCAGCCCAATTCTACATGTAATTTATTTTTAGTAGGGATGAAATAATGGAATTTGAAAGTGAACTATATAGAGAAAGGAGTTCAAGTATTTAGTTATTAGATAAATATGTGTTCATTTGATTTGATTGTTTTTCTCACACTTGAAATGTTTTTGTAACACTATTCTTAGATAGAACCTACTTTTTTTCAGTGACAAGAGAGATTATGAGAGAGAAAGCTTCAATTATTTGGGAGCAGAAAAGAGAAGATGTCTTTATTTGATTATTATTTTTCATATTCTGCATGATTTCATTTATATGAACCTCAAAAACAGAGGATTCATTTCCATGGTGTTTGAATAGTGATCACTGGTGATGGTGGTGGTGGTGGTGATGGTTGTGGTAATGTTGTTATTGGTGGTGGTAGTGTGTATGTGAGGGTTGGTGACAGGGAAGGAAGATAAGGGAACTTTTTGGTATGGTGAAAATGTTTTATATCTTGATCCAGGTGGTGGTCACATAGGTTTTTATGTAAGTGAAAATTCCTCACTTAAGATGTCCACTTTGAATGTATGTGTATTATACCACAGTCATCGCCGTCATTGTCATCGTCATCATCGCCTATGTGAATCTTTGCTATCTAATCATATCTTAAGCTTGGCTCACTCATATAAAATTATATTCCTAAACCAAGTTGTTTGGAATAGAACTAAACTTTCTTTTCCATTTTCTTTCTTTTTTAATTTTTATTAAAAAAATATATATATTTTATTGATTTTTTACAGAGAGAAAGGGAGAGTGATAGAAGAGTTAGAAACATTGATGAGAGAAAAACATCAATCAGTTGCCTCTTGCACACCTACTGGGGATCTGCCCGCAACTAAAGTACATACCCTTGACCAGAATCAAACCTAGGACCTTTCAGTCCACAGGCCGATGCACTATCCACTGAGCCAAACTGGCTAGGGCTATTTTCTTTCTTTTTTAAAAAATTGAATTTATTGGGGTAACATTAGTTAATAAAATTATATAGGTTTCAGATGTATAATTCTATAATATAGCAATGTATTGTGTATTCATCAACCCAAGTCAAGTCTTCTTCAATCACTATTTATCTCCTTATACCCTCTTTTACCTCCCTACCCTTTCCCCCTCTGTTGTCTATATCTGTAAGTTTTTTTTAAAAAAAATTAATTCCTTCAAGGCCCAGACATTAGGGGGGTGAGGGCATGTGCGGGAGTGAGTGGTAGGGAAAAAAGAAGACATCTGTAATACTATATGTAATACTTTAAACAATAAAGAATTAAAACAAACAAAACAAAACAAAACAAAACAAAAAACAAAACAGAAATAACAACAAAAAATAAAATTAATTCTTTCACTCTTTTTACCCATCCTAGTAACCCACTTCCCCTCTAACACTTAAGTCTGTTATTCATCTATAAGTTATTTCTATTTGATTTGTTAGTTTATTTTGTGCATTAGTGGTCACATATAAGAGAAATCAGATGGTACTTGTCCTTATCTGACTGGCTTATTTCACTTAGCATAATGCTCTCCAGGTCCACCCATGCTGTTGAAAAAGGTAAGATTTTCTTCTTTTTTATGACTGAGCAGTATTTCATTATATAAATGTACCACAGCTTTTTTTATCTACCCTTTGGGATTATATCAAACTAAAAAGTATTTTTTAAAAATATATTTTTATTGATTTCAGAGAGGAAGGGAGAAGGAGAGAGACAGAAACATTAATGATAAAAAGAATCATTGAGTGGTTGCTTCCTGCATGCCCCTTACTGGAAATTTAGCCCAAAACTCAGCCATATGCCCTGACCAGGAACCCAATGGTGACCTTGTGGTGCATAGGTCAGTGCTAAATCATTGAGTAACACTGGCCAGGCTGAACTAAAAAGTTTTTGCATAGAAAAGAAAACCATCAACAATATGAAAAGACAACTCACTGAAAGTGAGAATGTATTTGCCAATGATATATCTGATAAGGGGTTAATATTAAAAATTTATAAAGAATTTTAAAAACTGAACACCAGAGAGAACCAAGATGGTGGCCTAGGTAAATGCCAATATTTGCCACATCAAATTACAACTAAATTACAGAATAACCATCATTCAATCTGAAAGCTGGCTGAATGGAATTCCTATAACTAGAAAAGTAAAAAAGAAAGCACATTGAGACTGGTAGAAGGGATAGAGGTACAGAACAGGCTGGTCCAACACCCATGTGTGGTGTTTTTTAAATTGAGAGGCATATCTAGGCTGTGGAGGCTTCCCATGAGGGACAAATGGTCCCAACCCCACACCAGCGCAGGGTTCCAGAACTGGGGAGATAAGTCTCTGTAATTTAAGGTTGTTAAAATGAGTGGGCCGAGACCAGTTTGGTTCAGTGTATAGAGCGTCAGCCTGCGGACTGAAAGGTCCCAGGGTTGATTCTGGTCAAGGGCATGTACCTTGGTTCTGGGCACAACCCCAGTGGGAGGTATGCAGGAGGAAGCTGATCCATGTTTCTCTCTCATCGATGTTTCTAACTCTCTATCTCTCTCCCTTCCTCTCTGTAAAAAATCAATAAAATATATTTAAAAGAATGAGTGGGGATAGTGGCTGAGTGACACAGAGGCTGCTGGAGTCCCAGGAAATTCCTCTTAGAAGGCTAGCACATGGACTTACCCAGTCTCACCCCCTATGAGCTGTAGACAAGGGTGTTTACAGGGTTCATTGTGCCTATGTTGAGACCTCCCTAATTGCAGAGCTTACTGGTAGCCGTATCTGAGTCTCCATCAGCCTGGCTCACACTGTTCACTCTGTCCTGGTGATTCCCTGAGACCCCTCTCCACCCATTTTGCAGCCCTACCCAAGTTGTTTGCAGTGGCTTTTGCCTATGAATGGTTGTCTTGGTTCAGGATTCAAACTCCTAAAATCTTTCAAACGAACAGTAGCTTATGTCAGTGTGCCCATACCTATCAATAAAAGGTCCAAGACCCCAGCACTATCAGTATCCTGCCTTACTTCACAGCTTGGCCTCACCTGGGCACTTCCAAGCCTAACACAAGTAGTAGCCATATGCAAATTGATCTGTAGCTCCTACTGGGTGGGGCTAGGCAATGGCTGACTTAGCATCTTCTGGGCAGCCCCAGAACCAATGCACCTGGTAGAAAGCTTCAGACAATACCAGATTATAACTGTACATATTCAAGAGTGACACACTTAAGGGGCAGACTCAATGAGCACCAAAGCCCCACTGAAGCAAGTCCTGCTCCATAGGGGTGTCTCCTGCACAGCAGCTCTTCCACTGTAGTTGCAGCTGGTCCTCAGAACCAATTGACCTGAAGGCCAATTCCTCCCTGTGACATCAGCAGCAATCCAGGCTCAACTACAAGACTGTGCACACAGCCTACACAGGGGTGCACCTGGCATGCCCAGCTCAGGTGGCTGGGGAGGCTGAGCCACTGGGCCCTATAGGACACCTACTGTACAAGATCACTCTACCAATTTCAGGAGACAAAGCAGCTCTAGTTAATACATAGCAACAAACACAGGGGAGTAGCCAAAAATGTGGAGATAAAGAAACATGTCACAAATGAAAGAACAGAAGAAATCTCCAGAAAAAGAACTAATGAAATGGAAGCAAATAAACTACTAGATATAAAGTTCAAAACAATGGGTATAAGGATGCTCACGGATCTTAATGAGAGATTCAAGGGACTTAGTGATACTTTCAAGGATCTTGGTGAGAATGTCAAAGATATGAAAAAGGACCAGTCAGAAATCAAGCATACACTAACTGAAATAAAGAATAATTTACAGGGATACAACTGTAGAGTAGAGGATTCTGAGAATCAAATCAATAATTTGGAATATGAGGTAGTGAAGACAAACAAAGAAACAAACAAAGAGACAAACAAACAAAAACAACAACCCCCAAACAGAAACAAAGCACCTAATCAGAAGAGCAAAAGGAAAAAAGAATAAAAAAATATGACGAGAATGTAAGGAGCTTCTGGGAAAATTTTAAGCATGTCAACATTCACATTACAGGGGTACCAGAAGGAGAAGAGAGAGGACAATATATGGAAAACCAGTTTGAAAAAATAATGACAGAAAACTTTCCCTACCTGATGAAAGAAATAGACTTATAAGTCCACGAAGCACAGAGAGTCTCAAACAAGAGAAACCCAAAGAGGTCTATATCACGATACATCATAATTAAAAAGCCAAAGGTTAAAGACAAAGAGGGAATCTTAAAAGCAGCAAGAGTAAAGCAATTACCTGCAAAGGAGTTCCCACTTAACTGTCAGCTGATTTCTCAACAGAAACTTTGCAGGCTAGAAGAGATTGGCAAAAATATTCAAAGTGGTGAATAGCAAGGGTGTACTCAGAAAAGCTATCATTTAAAATTGAAGGTCAGATAAAGAGCTTCATAGACAAGAAAAAGTTAAAGGAGTTCATCACCACCAAACGAGTATTACATAAAATGTTGCAGGGTATTCTTTTAAAAGTGGAAGAAAAAGAAGGAGATGGAGATGGAGACAGAGACAGAGACAGACAGAGAAGGAGACGGAGAAGGAGAAGGAGAAGGAGTAATAAAAATATGAACAATAAAATGGCAGTAAATACATATCAATAATTGAATATAAAAATAAAAATAAATGAACAAGGAATCTAATGAATAAAATAAGTTGATGAGTAAAATAGAACCAGAGGGTATACAGATGGCCAATAGGCATATGAAAAGATGTTCAACATTACTAATCATTAGAGAAATGCAAATTAAAACCACACTGAGATATCCCCTCACACCTGTCAGAATGGCTATCATCAATAAATCAACAAACAAGTGTTGGTGAGGATGTAGAGAAAAGGGAACCCTCATGTACTGTTGGTGGGGATGTAGATTGGTGCAGTCACAGCGGAAAATAATACAGCGTTATTTCAAAAAGTAAAAAAAATGGAATTGCCTTGTGACTCAGTGATTCCACTCTTGGGAATATACCTGAAGGAACCTAAAGCACTAATTTGAAAGAATATATGTACCCCATGTTCATTGCAATTTTATTTACAATAGCCAAGATTTGGAATCAGCCCATGTGTCCCATTCATAAATGATGATTTTAAAAGCTCTGCTATGTGTGACTCAGACAGAAGAAGTAAATAAAGAGCATAGGCAGTCTTTCCTTTTGCCAGAATGGGTTTCTAAAACCTCTCACAAAGGAAGTTTCATTTCTCTTTTTGACTAAGATATAACATAAAAAACAATCATGTATATGTTCATCAATATTCACAAAAGAAAATACTATAAAATCAATCTAATAATTTAAAATAAAGTTCTATTACAATTTCTAGAAAATATTAATAAATATACTGTGTAAATTTACCAAAAAGTGTCCACAGAGTACTATAAAGCACACATAAACTATCATATATAGATCTATAAATGACATGAAGCATGTTAATTCTTGCATGATTATTACAGCTACTACCTATTTTGTTTGCTTTTTTATTAGGAGATTTGTAAAAACAATTTTGATGATCTAAAAGAAACAGTGGGTACAGGGACACAAATCAGGAAAAATAGAAGATATCTATGTATCTGTCCTGGAACAAAAAGTCATCTCTACCAACCACAGAGCCATAGGGGCTCTCAGTAAATTATTGCTCTCAGTTGTGAGCAATATAGTGATAGTGTGTTTTTCATGGAAAACCATGTTTACAAATAAAGCCCTCTCTCCCTTTTAGGCTATAACCGGGAGGTTAATTTACCTTCTCTTAATCTTTAATGCTTCAGCCAGCTCTGCTCTGCTGCACAGACATTGCATTTTCTCTGTAGATAACACTCTAAACCACGGATTCATTAGATCTCCACTGCCACCCCATAGTGCCAGCCACCATCATCTCTATCCTGGATGACTGCTGGAGCCTCTTAATTATCTTCCTGTTTCTATTCTTGCTTACCTTTCAATCCATTAGTCAGAGTAATCTTAAAACAGGTAGATTAGATAATATCACTTCCTTGTTTAAAATTCTCCAGTGGCTTTCCACTTAACATAGAAGGAAATAGAAATTTCCTACTGCAGCCCATCAGCTCCACACAGTCTAATTTTCCCTCTCTCCTCCCCTGCAGTTCTGCGCCTGGCTCACTCTGCATCAGCTCACCAACCTTCTTCAGTATTAGCATTCACCAAACTCCTTTCTGTCTCAGGAACACTGCACTGCTATTCCTTCCTTCTCCTGCCAGGAATTTTCTGCTCCAGCTCTCTGTGTGGCTGGCTCCTTTTGAACCTTGAGGTCTTAGATTAAATGACCTCCTAGGAGAGTCTTCTCTGGTCCTGTCTAAAATATTCACTCTCATAGCTCCTGTTATTCTGTGTTACGCTCTGCATTAATTTTCTTCATAGCACTTACTGGAAACAGTAATTATTTGGCTTGTCTGTTTATTTTGCTTATCTCCCACTAGACTATAATAATAGTCTAGAGTACTTGCTATGTGCCAAGCAGTAATGTTTAACATTAATTAACTTGTTTATTATAACAATGCTATAAAGGAGGTACTATATTATCACTGGCTTACAGATGGAGAAACTGAGGCATAGAGAGGTTAGAGTTCTTTGCTCAAGGTCTTGCAGGCTAGAAAGTGGGAGAGCCAGGTTGTGAACCCAGGTGATTTAGCTCCAGTGCCCTCACCTTTCACCTCGCTGCCCTCTTGCCTTTATGATGACATATCTGCCTTGTTGACCATTTGTGCTTGGTGCTAGCACAGTGTGATGCATGAGGTGGTGAGGACAGTTGTCCCTGTTTGGTATAGATGAGAATCAACCATAGCTAGGGGACCACTGGGGCAAGACAGAGGGTGAAAGGAACTAGGTGTGCTTCCACTGTAAGGAATGATGCAATTGTTGGAAAGGAAAGTGACTGAGTCAGCTCAGTGTTCATCACTTAGATTTATCTCACGGGACCTGGGGCTCCATGCAGAGCAGGGTGTACAAATTAATGGAAAAAAGAGATCCAATCCACAGATGTGTAATACAATTGTGGCACAAGATGTATTGTTTTGGGGCACTTTAATGGATGAGGTAGCCTTTGCTTATTTCCACCTCTCCTCCTTTGCCAAGAACCACCATCATACAGGCTTTAGGGTATCAGTGGAGGTGCCATGAAGGAGTATCAGTGACTATTGGAGACCATGGTGAGGTCAGAAACAGGGAGCTCCTACAGGACGAATAAATCATGTGTAAACAATTGCCTAAGCACTTTAATTGCATGTATGTGCATGTGCATACATGTTTGTATTTGCAGAGTCTAAGCTCTAACATGAAAAGATGGGGTCTAGATTTATTGGCATTTGAGTTACTATTATTAATAGCTGGTGAGGTGTGGGGAAGCTTTGCAATTCACTCTACAAATATTTATTTAACATTCATGTATTGAAACCTACTATATTTCAGGTCTGTGATAGGTACTGTTGATACTGAATATCAGTGATCTCTGGCTTTGGAGCGTACAATATAGCTGAAAATGTAGAGGATATGAACATGTAAAAAAGTAATTACAAAAGTGTGATAAATTCTAGGGTAATATGAAGTACAGAGAGCTTTGAGATTCTCAAGAAAGCAGCACCTACCTGGCCATTGTGGCTCAGTGGTTGAGCATTGACCCACGAACCAGGAAGTTATGGTTTGATTCCCAGTCAGGGTACATGCCTGGGTTTCAGGATTGATGCAGCTGCTCCATGATTCTCTCTCATAATTGATGTTTCTATTTATCTCTCCCTCCCTCTTTCTGTGAAATAACCTCTATCTCTATCTCTATCTCTATCTCTATCTCTATCTCTGTCTCTGTCTCTGTCTCTATCTATCTCTACCTCTATCTCTTCTCTATCTCTATCTCTATCTCTATCTCTATCTCTATCTCTATCTCTATCTCTATCTCTATCTCTATTTCTATCTCTATCTATAGAAAGCAGCACCTAATGCAGACTAAGGATTTAGGGGAAGGGCAGAAAAATATTCTGGAGGCAATGCCAGTTCATCTGAGCCTGGAAATGTGAGCAAACCTAGGTAGACAAATAAAATGTTGAAAAAGGTCTGGGTAGAGGTACAGTGTGTACAGAATCATTGAGGAATGAGGGAGTATAGGAGACCACAGGCACTGAACACAGGAGATATAATACTGGTCAGGTAGGTGGAAGCCAGATCATTGGAATTTAATAAGTTTGAATTTTCACCTGGGGCAGTGAAATCCACTGAATATTTTTAGACAGAGAAATGCTCTTATTAAATTGTGTTTGAAGAGAACAGTGTGAAGAATGGCTTGACAAGGACTGAGACTAAAATTGGAGGCCAGTGAAGAGCCTGTTGCAATAATACAAATGAGATGGATGAAACAGGAATTGGGGCAGGGCCAATGGACTGGAGAGGAAGAGAGTAATTCTAGAGAATTTAGGAGGTAGAAACCACAGAACATCGGAGCTATTTAAATTTGGGAGTGGATGAAAAGCAATTTTAAGATTATTATTAAATTTTTCAGTTGGTAGTTTATGATTTGATAGATGGATGGTGTGATTTTCTTAAATGGGAAATAGAGAAGGATGGATAATAGAGAGAGAGAGAGAGTTTAGAAGGATATTTTCAGTTTTGGACATGCCTGTAGATCATTCCAATAGAGATGGCCAGTGGGGAGGACTATAGAACTGGCACATAGTTGGAACTCATTATGTATTTATCAAATGAATGAAAATGGTAGACCTCTGGGATACAAGTTTAGATGGGTTAGTCATCATTACATCATATCACATTTATGATCACATAGTTACTGTAGATAGTAGTTGTTTTTATGGGAGTTGATAGAGTATACAGCCAAAAGATGAAGACTAGAAGTGGTCCTAATTTAAGCAGAGGTAGATAGGGCCCTAAAAAAAACCCAGAGTAGTCAGAGGCAGAAAAACTCTAGGAGAGAGAAGTAACATGGAAGCCAATGGTAATGATTTCCGAGAAGAAGGCATCACTAATGGAGAAAGTCAAGTGAAGGAAGAATTCCTTCTAGGTTATCAACTTGGGGGAGGTTGGCCAAAGTTTATTATTGAGATTTCACCATATGCCAGGCACCATGTAATGCACTGAATATACAATTAGGATTCAGTGATGTAGTGTAGGCTGAATGCAGATTGCACCGAGTTGATGGCAAGGAAATGGAGACACAAGTAGAGAGACACTCTTATGGGTGGCTTGTGTGGGAGGAAAGAGGTTGAATGAAAAAATCAGTTATGTTGTCTGGGGGAGTTTTCCTCCCCCTTCTCCTCCCCCTCCCTCCTCCTTCTCTTCCCCTTCCCTTCCTCTCACCTTCTCTCTCCCTCCTCCTTCTCTTCCCCTTCTTCTCCCCCTTCCCCTCCCCCTTCCTCTCCCTCCCTCTTCCCTTCCTCTTCCCCTTTCCCTCCCACCTTTCCCTTTCCCCTTCCCTTTCCCTTTTCATTTCCCTTTCCCTTTCCCTTCCCTTCCACTTTGCATTTTACTTATTTCCCCACCCCTCTGTCTCTGTTTTTCTCTCTCTTTCTCTGACAAGGTTAAGTCTCTGAGAAAATGGAAAAGGTTGGGATGGAAGCTCAGGTGAAAAGATGGACAAGAGGAGGGATATCTGATAGTGATAGAGGTGTGATTAATAGTGGAGACAAAAAGGTTATGGAGACCCTTTTAGTCTCTACGTAGAAGAAGGGAATTGGGTGAGACTGGGAACTTAGGAAGGTAGGTAAAGTTTAGAATTGCTAGTTATGAGGAATGAGCAGGCACATAGAAAGATTGCAAAGCAACATAGAAGTCTTTTAATTTTATGCCTCCCAGCCCAATGTGTGTGTTATTCTTTATTTTTATTGTGTTACATGTATACATATCTCCCCATTGCTCCCCTTCCTCTCAGGCATACCCCAACCCCCCAGTGTCTATGGTCATATGCTTATATGCATAGATACAAGTCCTTTGATTGATCTCTTATCTACCCAAACTCTCCTTAATCTTCCTGCTATAATTTCAGTCTGTTTGATGCTTTACTGCCTCTGTATTATTCCTTTTGTTCATAGGTTTACAATGTTCTTTTCTTTTTTTAATTAATTTTTTATACATATCTCCCCATTGCCCCCCTCCCTCGCAGGCATACCCCAACCCCCCCAGTGTCTATGTTCATTGGTTATGCTTATATGCATACATACAAGTCCTTTGATTGATCTCTTATCTACCTCACCTAACTTTAATCTTCCTGCTGTAATTTTACAGTCTGTTTGAAGCTTTACTGTCCTGTATCTATCCTTTTGTTCATCAGTTTACAATGTTCTTTATTATCCACAAATGAGTGAGATCATGTGGTGCTTCTCCTTAATTGACTGGCTTATTTCACTAAGCATAAGGCTCTCCAGTTCCATCCAGGTTGCTGTAAATGGTAGGAGTTCCTTCTTTTTAATGGCAGCATAGAATTCCATTGTGTCGATGTACCATAGTTTTTTGATCCACTCATCTGCTGATGGGCACCTAGGCTGTTTCCAAATTGCAGCTATTGTGAATTGTGCTGCTATGAACATAGGGGTACATAAATCCTTTCTGATTGGTATTTGTAATTTCTTAGGATAAATTCCTAAGAGTG
>PVJN01034090.1:0-23002 GCA_004026805.1 Lasiurus borealis | reverse complement strand
GTGGATGGGTAGATGAATAGGTGGGTGGATGGATGGGTGGATGGATGGATGGGTGGGTAGATGGGTAGATAGATGGATGGGTGGATGGATGGATGAATAAGCAGATGAATGGGTAGATAAATAGATGGTTGGATAGATGGTTGGATGGATGGATGGGTGGGTGAATGGTGGGTGGACAGATTAATAAGTGGGTGTGGGCGGTGGGTGGGTGGAAGGAAGGAGACGGGTGGATATGTGTCCAGGAGGCGGCAGCAGCTGGAGCAGGGAAGGGGAGGGGCTGTCTTTGCCGAGCACCTTACTTGTGCCAGGCCAGAGTGGGCACCTCCTCTGTGTCCTCTTTTAAACCTCACGGCCCCCTAGGAGGCAGGCTCTGTTCGCATCTGAACTGCACGGAGGCTCAGCCCGGTAGGGCGCCCCCTCCCCGCAGCAGGCCCCGTGGTGCCCGGTCAGCCTGCCTCAGCCCATCTGGCTCCCCGCAGCCCGTGCCCAACCACAACCCCTGGATGCTGCTCTACTTCATCTCCTTCCTGCTCATCGTCAGCTTCTTCGTGCTCAACATGTTTGTGGGCGTGGTGGTGGAGAACTTCCACAAGTGCCGGCAGCACCAGGAGGCCGAGGAGGCGCGGCGGCGCGAGGAGAAGCGGCTGCGGCGCCTGGAGAAGAAGCGCCGGAGTGAGTGGGGGGCTTCTGAGGACGGGGGACACCCCGGCCCCGGGCCTCCTCTGCCCCCGCTGCTGATCCTCCTGGGAGTGGGGGTGGGGGGCTGAGGCCGGCGTCCCACACCAGCCTCTGGGCCTTCGGAGCTGGAAGGACAGAGGGTCCGGCCCCCGTGCCCCTGGCCCTGCCCCTTCCCCAGTGTCTGCCTGTCCAGGTGACCTGAGCCCTGTCCGTGTCCACCTGGAGTCAGATGGTGACACCAATGCCATCCAGGTGTCTCCGTCCAGGCAGAGGGCAAAGGCGGAGCCTGGATGCCCGGCCCTGAGCTGTGGGCCCCCTGTCTTCCCCTAGCAGACCAAGCCCCTGCCGTGGGCACTTTGGGGGCGGATGGAGAGAATCAGTGTCCTGCTCTCTTTGCCACTTACCCCCACCCGTTTCTCTGGTGGCCCCGTGGCTGGGTGGACTGACGCCTCTCCCCCTGGCTTCCTCTCTCCCCGCTGCCTCTCCCTCCACATGTTCTGTGCCCTCCTTGGCCACCCTCTGTGGCCTGTGCCACACCCCCGTGCCACCCCTGGCAGAGGCCCAGCGGCTGCCCTACTATGCCACCTACTGTCCCACCCGGCTGCTCATCCACTCCATGTGCACCAGCCACTACCTGGACATCTTCATCACCTTCGTCATCTGCCTCAATGTGGTCACCATGTCCCTGGAACACTACAACCAGCCGATGGTGAGCCCCAGCCCTGCCCCCCGGGGCCGAGGTTTCATGGGGAGCAGGTCCTCAGCAGGACCCTGCCCCTGGGACAGGGTGGGGCAGCATCTGAGTCACCCATGCTGGTCGCCCAAGCTCGAGGCCTAGTAGGGCAGGTGACAGAAAGAGAAGGGCCAGAGGGAAAGGTCTCCGATGTCTGGTGGGTGAAAAGGTGACCTTGTTACCTTGGATACAGGTAACAGTGGCCAGGGTGTGTTTCATATGACTTTCTGCAAGGCATGCTACCGATTTTAATTCCGTCCCTTAAGGTGGGGGAGGGACTTTCTCCAGATTTTGTAGACAAACAAACGGAGGCTCGGAGAGAGAAAATATGTTGCCCCAATTAGTCAGCCAGAAAGCAGTGAAGCCAGGACTTTGATTTGTATTCAAGGACTGCCAGCTGGCCCCCCACTGCTGCCTGGGCATCTGGAGCCTGGGAAGGGGGGCGGCATTTCAGGTAGCAGGACTGTTGGGGGCAAACACAGAGGTGGGAGAGGGTGACCCGCTCCTCGCTAGTTGCAGGTAGTATACATGAGGGGCGTGTGAGGGCCTTGTAGTGTATCCCAAAAGCTTCTTATCAGAGATGGGGAAGAAGAGGGAAGCAGAGCCTCCAGGTGAGGAGTTAGTATCTTATTTTAAACTAGAGGCCCGGTGCACAAAATTTGTGCATGTGGTTGGGAGGTGTTGTCCTTCAGTCCGGCCTGCACCCTCTCCAATCCGGAACCCCTTGGGGGATGTCCAACTGCCAATTTAGGCTCAATTTCTATTGAGATCAGGCTTAAACCTGCAGACAGACATCCCTCTGGCAATCCAGGACCACTGGCTCCTAACTTGCCTGCCTGCCTAATGCTCCCAACTGCCCTTCCCTGCAGGCCAGTTTGCCCCCAATTGCCTTCTCCTGCTAGCCTGATTGCCCCCAACTGCCTTCCCCTGCTGGCCTGGTCGCCCCCAACTGCTCTTCCCTGCCAGCCTGATTGCCCCTAATTCCCTGCCAGCCTGATCTCGCTCTTAACTGCTCTCCCCTGCCGGCCTGATTGCCTCTAACTGCCTCTGCCTCAGCCCCCACCACCACGGCTTTGAAAAGAAGTCGGAGGTCCATAAGATGGCCAGTGGACCCAGCCTAATTAGCATATTACCCTTTTATTAGTATAGATAATAGGAGAGGAATGTTATGCATGCAGGGGAAAGGAAGGCAACCATTGGCAGAAAGGAACTTCCAAATTAACATGAAGAAATGGAATAATAATAGAGCTCACATTTACCAAGTATTTAAATATATAATCCTGTCTGGCACAGGGCTCTTGGCTCATTTAATTTTTACAGCAACTTTCTGAGGTGAGGTACTGTTATCATCTCCAGTTTACACATGGAAAAACTAACTCCCAGAGGTCAGGTGACTTGCTCAAAGTCACAGTGAACAAGGAGTAAGCAATGAGCCAGGATTCAAATCTAGGCAGGCTGGTTCTTAAACATGACCCCTAACTACTAACCAACACTGCTTCCAAAGAGGGGTACCTGGACCAAACCAGCAGAAAGAAGGAAAGGGAAGTAAGCAGTGAAAGAACACACATTATATAAGATGGAAGGAATAAAAGTAGATGCACAGATCATTGCACTAAAGGTGAATGGGTTAAATTCTCCTCTTAAAAGGCAGAGACCTTCTGACTAGAGGAAGGTGGAGGGATGGGGAGGTCCCGGGGCCTGGATCATGCTTCTCTTTGCCTTCCCCCACGTAGTCCCTGGAGATAGCCCTCAAGTACTGCAACTACTTCTTCACCACCGTCTTTGTGCTGGAGGCTGTGCTGAAGCTGGTGGCGTTTGGTCTGAGGCGCTTCTTTAAGGACCGGTGAGTGGCTGGGCCGGGCCATACAGCATTGAAGGGGCTGCAGGATGGGGAAGCGGGCCTGATCCTGGGGGGGAAGCCTGGAGCCGCCAGAGGAGAGGAACTAATAGGTGTCTGGGCACTGCTGACCAGGGGCCCCTGGGTGCTGCCCGCAGCCCTGAACAGGAAGTGGATGCGGCACTACCTGGTGGGTGCAGGGCATTCTGCCCAGTCTCCTCATCACAGCTGCCAGGGGTCCTCCACACCCTACGGTCAGCACAGGACACACCTCCTCCTTTTTCAGAGGGAACGAGTGGGGTTCAGAGGGCGTGCTAAACCGTCCCTAGGCCTCACCGAGGGAACAGGATTTACAGCCAGAAGTCAGAGTCCATTCTTCTCCCCTGCAGGAGGCCAAAGATGTGCATTTAGCCTGGTTAGCCTCTTGCTTGAGGATTTGGAGGCCAAGGGCAGAGAGGGAGCTGGACCCAGTGGGGTCTGCAGGGCTAGTCGGAGGGGTGGCTGCCAGCTATAGCAGGAGGGTGGAGAGCTGGGACCTCCTCTGAACTGAGGTGTCTCTGAACTAGGAAGCTCTCACTTTGCTTCTCACTCCTGCCCGCCTGTGTCCCCTGAGCAGGTGGAACCAGCTGGACCTGGCCATCGTGCTGCTGTCGGTCATGGGCATCACGCTGGAGGAGATCGAGATCAACGCGGCCCTGCCCATCAACCCCACCATCATCCGCATCATGCGGGTCCTGCGCATCGCCCGGGGTGAGGGCAGGGGGCCGGCGGGGGAGAGGAGTGCGGGCATGATGGGGGAGGGGACTGGGCATGATGGGGGAGGGGACTGGGCATGATGGGGGAGGGGACTGGGCAAGATGGGGGAGGGGACTGGGCACAATATGGGAGGAGAGTGGGTATGATGGGGAAGGGGACTGGGCACAATGTGGGAGGGGACTGGACACAATGGGGGCGGGGACTGGGCATGTTGGGCTTCCTCCTGAGCAAGAGCGGAAGCGGGAGGAGCTCACAGCCACCCTCCACCCAGGCGCCACGTCCACAGGCCGCTCTGTACAGCACCCGGCACCCCCCTCCCGCACCACGCCCCGTGCGGCCTCAGTTAAATTCCTCACTCTGGGTCCTCCTTTCCTCTCTCCAACACCGGCTGGGCCACAGGGCCTCAGCGCTTCCTACAATCCCCTTTCTCCTCCCACACCCCGCCTCCCAGGCTGTCCCCCACTTCCTGCAAACACCTCCTGCCTCCGTGTTCACCCAGGCCCTCTCACTCCCCCCTGCACCTGCCGTGGCTCCAGGCCCCGCAGGGGGGGTGGCTGTGCAGAGCTCAGGGTAACGCCGGAGCCCCCTTTAGCCACAGGAGAGCGGTGGACACTCTCTGATGGCCGTTTTTCCTCTCGCGGTGAATTAGGGAGTCACTCTCACGCTCCCCTCCTTCCCCCACTCATATGCTTTATATCCCTTGGTTCCCACTGGGCGTGCCAGTCTTTTTTTTTTTTTTTAATATATTTTATTGATTTTTTAAAGAGAGGAAGGGAGAGGGATAGAAAGCCAGAAACATCGATGAGAGAGAGAGAGAGACATTGACCAGCCGCCTCCTGCACGCCCCCTACTGGGGATGTGCCCGCAACCAAAGTACATGCCCTTGACCAGAATAGAACCTGGGACCCCTCAGTCCACAGGCTGATGCTCTATCCACTGAGCCAAACCGGTTTTGGCTCTTTTTTATACCGATGTCTACACCTGGTGCCACAAGTTTTCTTGCACACCCCCACTCGTGCCCAGTCCCCACTCACCCTGTAACTGCACCCACATGCTTGTGGCATTTACACGCATGCACACGCCTGACCCACGGGCCGGGCTGAGCGGTGGGCGGTCTCCCCGCAGTGCTGAAGCTGCTGAAGATGGCCACGGGGATGCGGGCCCTGCTGGACACGGTGGTGCAGGCTCTGCCTCAGGTAAGAGCTGGCCCTCCGGGGGCCCCCCGGCCTGTTGTTGGCGCCATGCTGGGCCCTGGGGGGGGGCGACCCCTGACTTCCCTTCTCCCCGAATCTGCCCAGTGCCTCACAGAGCCTTGTCTCCAAAGAGGCTGTTGGAGCTGGGACTGTGAGAGATGGAGCAGGTGTCTTGCTTCTTTCTTGCTGACGTCACCAAGTACTCACCAACCCCGCTCTTTATCGGGCCCTGGGCTGGCCCTTGGGGACCCACGTTCTGTCCTGAGGGGTCAGCAGGCTGGTAGGGCGGGCAGATAGTGTGGCAAGGAGCCTACACTGTTCTGGGGAGAAGGAAGGGGCCCTGACACAGATGGGACATCAGGGAAGGTGTCAGAGGACTTTGAACTTGACCTTGTAGGGTGGCATGGCAGAAGGAGGTGGTGATGTGGACAGAGAGGTTCTGTTTGGGGATTCTAGAAGGGGACAGCGTGAAACCCGGATATGGGTACAGATCCTAGGAAATGGGCCCATTCGTCAGTGGGAGGGAGACAGGGTCAAGGCCACAGAGGGGTGATCTCCCATTCTCCTGGGAAGTCTGAGAGTCCAGTCTCTCCCTCGCCTGCTGTCCTGACTACTTAAGGCTCCCCTTCTCCCCCCACCCCCCAGGGTGGCCTCTGCTCTGAGGTGTGCCTCATGCACACTCCTTTACTCGTTAGGACTCATCTAGTCTTAAGGCACTTCAGGCATCCCATCTAATAAAAGGATAATGTGCAAATTGACCATCACTCCAACACACGAGATGACTGCTCCCATGTGGACACAAGAAGGCTGCCACAAGATAGCCAGCAGGGGCGGGCAGTTGGGAGGGACCAGGTCTGCAAGGGAGGGCAGTTGGGAGCAATCAGGCCATCAGGGGAGAGCAGTAGGGAGGGATCAGGTCTGCAAGAGGGCAGTTGGGGGTGATAAAGCCTGCAGGGGAGGGCAGTTATGGGTGATTAGGCCAGCAGAGGAGAGAAGTTGGGGATGACCGGGCCTGCAGGGAAGGGCAACTGGGGGAGACCCAGGCCTGCAGGGGAGAGCAGTTAGGGGCAAACAGGCTGGCAGAGGAGTGGTTAGGGCGTGATCAGGCTGGCAGGCAGAAGCGGTTAGAGGCAATCAGGAAGGCAGGCAGGCGAGCAGTTGGGAGCCAGCAGTCCTGGATTGTGAGAGGGATGTCTGACTGCCCATTTAGGCACGATTCTACCTGGATTGGGCCTAAACGGGCAGTTGGATATCCCTCAAGGGGTCCCAGATTGGAGAGGGTGCAGGCTGGGCTGAGAGACACACAACCTCCGTGCATTAATTTTAAAATA
The DNA here is from genome assembly GCA_004026805.1 of Lasiurus borealis. NCBI lineage: Eukaryota > Metazoa > Chordata > Mammalia > Chiroptera > Vespertilionidae > Lasiurus > Lasiurus borealis. The sequence goes on along the minus strand of PVJN01034090.1, from coordinate 16,474 downwards.
AAAGGCACAGATACAGCGCGCTGCAAGTGAGGATAAAAGATGGACAGCTCAGGGGAGGCGGAGGCACAGCTAATGCTCACCGTGACCTGGGCTAAGGGTGTTAGTGAGTCCGTTCTCCAGTTTGGTATGAGCTTCCCAGCAGCCCAGTTGCAAAGGGAAAGCCACATGACTCTCACCAGGTCTGGGTTGAAAGGAGGGGCATTCATACAAAGAGATGTGTTTTTTTCCCAACACGAAATCTCTTCCAAAGATCTGCCACACGGAAGACGGGGTGAGTGCTGGGCTTGCGGAGTGTGCAGGCAGGAAGTAGGTGGATCCCAGACTGAGATCACCCTGCCTGGGATCAAAGCTTTGTCCCTTGTGAGACCCTGGACATGTGACTCAACGCCTCCTGCCTTGGTTTCCTTGCCTAAAGGAAAGGAATGGGACCAGGGTCATAGGAAATGCTGTATGAGAGTCTGCTAGGAATGGGATGGGTGGTGTGGGCCCTCAGCTATATATTGGCCTTCTTCCCTTCCCTCTCACCCCCTTGTTCTGACCCCTGGGGATCCTTGAGTGGCTCCCCAGACCAACCCTGAGTTGGCACAGGGCACATGAAGATGCCCAGGTGGTCCCTGGCTCAATAGCAAGCACAATCATATCGGCACTTTAAGAGACGCAGTGCCAGCTACCACGTGGCATGGCCGCTGGCTCACCCTCACATCTGTCAGCTGGCCCTGGCCATTGCCCTGGTTCTCTGTAAAGCGCTATCAGAATGAAACTTCAGCCCCTTTCCTCCTGCGCAGAGGGAAGAGGCATCAGGGAAGGCTCCTCGGGGGAGGTGACCGGTGACCTGGGCTGTGAGGGGTGGGGAGGAAGCATGACAGTCAATGACAGACAGAGGGTCGCTCCTGCAGCGGGAACGGAGTATGCAAGTGGGTCTGTCTCCTATGGCTGGAGTCGGCCAGGCCGGGAGGGCATCTGCAGGGCTAGGGCAGGCCTTTGATGCCAGGACAGCAAACTCGGGCAGTGGGCACCTCAGGGGGGTCTAGACAAGGGAAGCCTTGCCTTTTGGTTCATTTTTATTTAAAAAAAATATATATATTTTTAAAATATATTTCTTTATTGATTTTAGAGAGGAAGGGAGAAGGGGAGAGAGATAAAAACATCAATGATGAGAGAGAATCACTGTTTGGCTGCCTCCTGCACTCCCCCCACTGGGGATCAAGCCCACAACCCAGGCATGTGCCCTTGACTAAAATCGAATCTGGGACTCTTCAGTCCGTAGGCCGATGCTCTATCCACTGAGCCAAGCTGGCTAGGGCTATAATATATTTCTTTTATGGCTTTCAGAGAGGAGGAAGAGAGGGAGAGAAATAGAAACATCAATGATGAGAGAGAATCATCGATTGGCTGCCTTGCAGGATGGAGCCTGCAACCCTGGGCATGTGCCCCGACAGGGAATCGAACCATGACCTCCGGGTTCCTAGGTCGACACTCCGCCACTGAGCCACACCGGCCAGGCCTGGCCTCACCCTTTTAGCAGGTTGCTCTGGCAGCTCCGAGGAAGATGGACTGGAGGGAGAGGCTGGCGGCAGGGAGGTGGGTGAGGAGGTGGCTGCAGCCGTACCAGCTCTGGAAGATGCTGCGGGAGGAGGGAAGGACGGAGAGAAGGGTGAGGTGGACGCTGGCGCACAGGTCTCCTGCCTGGGGCCTGCAGAGGCGGGGCGCTGAGCCCAGGGCCCGGCCACTCCCGCACCACCCCCTCCCGGCCAGGGCCGCACACGTGGCCTCACAGGTGCTCAGTGTGTGCTCGTTTCATTAATGAGCGAGCCCCATTTAATTAGTCCGACGCTGTCGGTGTGATTGTAGAGCAGCTCGGGAGGGAGCCCTCCTCTGGAGCAAAAAGGCATTAGGAGGCCGTGATTAACGGGGTTCACTTTCCAGCAATTTATGCGAACGTCTCCGGACGTACTCAGGCAGGCCTTTGGAGCGGTCCAGGAGATACAGTGGTACCTCGAGATACGAGTGCCCTAACATACAAGATTTTTGAGATACGAGCCGTCGAGGGGGCGATTTTTGCTTTGAAATACGAACAACATTTGAGATAGGAGTCATCTCACGGATCGGCCGGCTGCACACGACCCACCAGTTTACCGCGACCCGAGCGTCTCCTAGTTTCCCACGCCTCAAGGTTACAGAACAAATTAAACTCGTATCTCGAGGTACCACTGTAGCTCATTTCTAGGGCGAGGATGTGTTTGAGCCTGACCTTGTCCGTGGTTAAAAGCGGTCTCGGGCACACAGACAGGCTGGAACCAGGTTTGGAGTCTGGGACATTTTCCTCCCGTGGGAGCGGTGGGTGGGACAGCGGTGGCTGGGCATGCAGGACGCCTCTGGGGCCCACCGTTCGGCATGATTCCCAGGTTCACTCCTCTCCGTGGCGAGGCTCCGGGCCGGTCTGAGGAAGCAGATGCGACTTAATCTGGTCATGTCCCTGCTCTCCAGAGCGGCAGGGACAGCAGCAGGGACACACCAGTTACACTCACGCTGTTAGACTGCAATCCCAGTATGCCTGGAGGAAATCTAGGCCGGCTTCCTGGAGGAGGAGGCATTATTGCCGAGACACCCTTCCCCTCCCTCTCCGTATTCCCCCAGGGGATGGCACTGACCACACACAGGTATAGGGAGAAGGGATGGTGTTCGTGGACCCTGGGGCCAGTGGGCTGGCTTTGAATCCGCAGCCTGCTCTAGTATTAGCGCTAGAATCGAACCCAGGACCCCCCAGTCTGCAGGCCGGGGCAAGGTATTTTCATCCCTCAGTATGTTTCTTTCCCCATCTGGAGAAGGGGGTGGTCAAAGAGAGTTCGGAGACCCGCATGTGGGTCGGTGAACTCAGGCATCAGCGAAGGTGTCACCAGCCTTCTGTCGCTCTCTGTGCCCTGCGCCAGGCACCTGCCCTCCTGGAGGTCCGGCGGCGGTGGCAGCCACAGGGACAGAGCCCTGACCCTCAGGCTGGCCCTTTAACTGGAGCCTGCTGGCCTCCCCCCAGCCCTTCCCTGGCCTTGCAGCCTCCCCCCGCCCCAGCCCCCCACCGGGGCCCAGTGCAGCCCACCCGCTGTCTCCACAGGTGGGCAACCTGGGCCTCCTCTTCATGCTGCTCTTCTTCATCTACGCCGCCCTGGGCGTGGAGCTGTTCGGGAAGCTGGGTGAGTGGCGCCGCGGGGGGCACCGCGTCTGGAGAAGGGCTTTGGGGGGCGGGGCCTGGGAGCCCTCTGAGACTCACATCAGGTTCCTTTTAAAAATACATGTTTTTGCCGAAACCGGTTTGGTTCAGTGGATAGAGCGTCGGTCTTCGGACTGAAAGGTCCCAGGTTCGATTCTGGTCAAGGGCATGTATCCTGGTTGTGGGCACATCCCCAGTGGGGGTTGTGCAGGAGGCGGCTGATCGATGTCTCTCTCTCTCATGGATGTTTCTAACTCTATTCCTCTCCCTTCCTCTCTGTAAAAAATTAAAATCAATAAAATATATTTTTAAAAAGTATTACAAATACATATTTTTATTGATTTCATAGAGAAAGGAGAGGCTGAGAGAGAGAGAAACATCAGCGATGAGAGAGAATCATTGATCGGCTGCTTCCTGCGTGTCCGGGGGTTGAGCCCACAACCTGAGCAGGTGCTCTGACCGGGAATGGAACCATGCCTCCTGGTGTATAGGTGGAGGCTCAGCCACTGAGCTACGCCAGCTGGGCACCTCAGGGTCTTGGTATTGGGGAGATGCCCCAGCAGCAGGCCACAGGGGGATGGATGGGAGGCCCTCTGCCACCCACACCCCCTTCCCGTGTGAGCAGGAGCTTTTGAGAGTCTCACCTGGGTTCACCTGCACACCCAGCCTGTGCTGTGGATGCCCATTTTGAGCCCAAGCTGTCTGACGTCCAGAGATGCCCCCTCCAAGCCCATTAGCCAGTGCCCATCCTGGGCCAATGCCACCCTGACAAGCAGGACGGCCAGTGCACACAGGGCCAGCGCCAGAAAGCAGGGCTCCCTCGGGGCCCGCCCGCGCCCACCCCAGCCTCTCCCTCTGCAACTGCTACTTGAGTTGGGGGAGGAGCCAGGCTCACCGGAGCCTGAGCCCCAGCGTGGGTGCCACCCCTGAGCCTCAGCCTCTCCTCGGCGGGCAGGGCCCCGGGCACACGCACCTTTGCGGGTGGCTGTGGGGATTCTGGGAGGAGGCGGGCGGGCTCGGCGGCGGGCCAGCTGACCGCCCCTCCTTTCAGTCTGCAACGAGGAGAACCCGTGCGAGGGCATGAGCCGGCACGCCACCTTCGAGAACTTCGGCATGGCCTTCCTCACGCTCTTCCAGGTCTCCACGGGCGACAACTGGAACGGGATCATGAAGGTACCCCGCGGGCAGGCCAGGCTGGGGCACCTCAGGCTGCGTGCCAGAGCGAGGGTGCTGGGGACGGTCCCGGCGGCCAGTCTCCCGGCCCTCGGCCTGCCCAGCGCCCCGTTGTACGTGGGAGGGGAGGGCAGAGCCCTGAGCACCCGGGGGCCAGGCCTGGGGCCCGGAAGCCCAGTGAGGTGCAGGGAGGCCAGAGGGGCTCTGTCCGCCCCCACATGCTCCGATCAGGGCTCAGGTGTGAGGGGACAGGACTCCCCCAGGACCAGGCAATGGAGGAGGAGGCATATTGCTGAGACCCCTTCCCCTCCCCTCTGCATTCACCCAGGGGATGGCACTGACCACACAGGTACAGGGAGAAGGGGCTGGGGCTGTGGCCACTGCTCCTCCTTATGCCAGGGCCCTGGCATGTGCCGTCCATCGCCCCACGAGGCCCTCTGGCTCCGGCCGGGGGTGGCGGGGAGGGCTGAGGCCTGAACCGAGACGCTGGTCCTCACCGCCGCCCGCCCGCCCGCCCACCCGCCCGCAGGACACGCTGCGGGACTGCACCCAGGACGAGCGCAGCTGCCTGAGCAGCCTGCAGTTCGTGTCGCCGCTGTACTTCGTCAGCTTCGTGCTCACGGCCCAGTTCGTGCTCATCAACGTGGTGGTGGCCGTGCTCATGAAGCACCTGGACGACAGCAACAAGGAGGCGCAGGAGGACGCCGAGATGGACGCCGAGCTGGAGCTCGAGATGGCCCAGGGCCTGGGGCCCGGCCCGCGGCCCCCAGGGGGGCCCTGTGTCGGAGGCGCGGACCCCGAAGGCCGGCCGTGCCCGCACTGCTACTCTCCGGCCCAGGTGGGCAGGGGCTGGGGTCGCCGAGGGCGGCATCGGGGGGCTGCCAGGGACGCCGCCCAGGGGGCCTGGGGCAGAGACTTCTGTCTTTTGGGGACACCCCTCCACCCCTCGGGCTCAGCTCTGAGTGACTCTGTGATGCGGGGTCGGGCCCCGGCCACAGGTGCAGAGGACGGAGGGCAGCTGTGCCCTGCGCCCCCCGCAGGCCCCACCCGTGATAATCCCACCTGTCCCCACCCGCCCTGTCCGCCTAGGAGAACCTGTGGCTGGACAGCGTCTCTTTAATCATCAAGGACTCCTTGGAGGGGGAGCTGACCATCATCGACAACCTGTCGGGGTCCGTCTTCCACCACTACGCCTCCCCGGCCGGCTGCAGGGGCTGCCACGACAAGCAGGAGGTGAGCCGACGCCTGCGGGGGGCTGGCCCGGCGGGGGGAGCCCAGCTCTGGGGAGACACTGCCCTGGCCAGCCTCCAGGGACCCTGGCTCTGTGGTCCAGCCAGCAGACCAGCTTTGGAGCCCCCGGCTCCGGGCAACTCCCCTGCCCTCGGCCCCATCCAGGCCTGGCGCTTCACTGGCTGCGACGCCCCTGTGTCTCCCCACCCCCACCCCCGCCCAGGCTGGGCCCCCTCCAGGGTGGGCCTGCCATCCAGGCTCAACAGATAGGTCTCCGAGCCTCTCTGACCACCATCCTGCGTCCTTCTGGGGAGGTGGGGACCCGCCCTGCCGGTGCCCGCCCCCTGGGTGACCCGAGGCCGCCACCTCTGCCCGCAGGTGCAGCTGGCTGAGACGGAGGCCTTCTCCCTGAACTCAGACAAGTCCTCGTCCATCCTGCTGGGCGACGACCTGAGTCTCGAGGACCCCACAGCCTGCCCGCTGCACCCCAAGGACAGCAAGGTGGGCAGCCCTGGGGGCCCCTGGCCGGGGAGCCTGTGCCTGCAGCTGGCCTCCCTCCGCCGGCGCAGCCAGGGCCCCGCCTCCTCCCAGTGCCCGCTCTGAGCAGCGCCTGCCGTGGACCAGGCCCTCGGCTCCTGTTGGTCAGAGGAGGGCGGTGGGGCTCAGAGAAGTGGAGAGATTTACCTGAAGCCACACAGCACCGAGGTCAGCCAGGACCCCGGCTGCACCCTGTTGCCGTGGATACAGTGGTACCTCGAGATACGAGTTTAATTCGTTCCGTCACCTTGAGGCGTGGGAAACTATGAGTCGCTCGAGTCGCGGTAAACTGGTGGGTCGTGTGCAGCCGGCCGATCCTTGGGATGACTCCTATCTCAAACGTTGCTCGTATTTCAAAGCAAAAATCGCTCGCTCGACCGCTCGTATCTCAAAAATCTCGTATGTTAGGGCACTCGTATCTCGAGGTACCACTGTACTTTTTATCTAAGTCAGAGGACCCTCCGCTGCCCTCCGGGACCTCGGTGTCAAGAGGGGCGTGACCTGTGACCTGCCTGGGACAGCAGAGAGGTGCCCTGGTGGTGGGGCCCTCCCACTGGGTTCTGGAAAAGGACAAAAGGACGGGGCGAGGAGAAGGCGGTCCCAGGCGTAGAGAGCGGCCCCCCTTCCCCCCGCAGAGCCCGGGGGTCGCAGGCAGGAAGGCCGTATGTGGGCCCGGGCCTGCCCCTCCTCTGCCGCCCTCCTCACCGTCTGCCTTTGCCTCCGTTTCCCGCAGGGCGAGCCGGACCCCGCCGAGCCCGTTCGCGTGGGGGACCTGGGCGAGTGCTTCTTCCCCTTGTCCGCCGCGGCCGTCTCCTCGGGCCCGGAGAGCCTCCTGTGTGAGATGGAGGCGGTCCCGTTCAGCCCCGTCCGGTCCTGGCTTACGCACGAGGGCAGCCAAGGTGAGGGGCGAACCCCCAGCCACCTGCCCCCTCCCCCCGCTCCCCGCAGCCCTGCTCCCGGGTGGCCGCCTCAGGGCAGCTGGTGGAGGTTTTTCCTCGGTTACCCCCCCCCCCCCGACTGTTATACTGAGCGGAGAGAGAACTAGATAAATAACTAACAGTAAAAGCTATCAGACCTACGTCAGGTCCGATACAGCAATGGTAAGAGATCAACTGCTACTTAGCGATGAGATAAAAATTACATCCAAGCCCGACCAGGTGGCCCAGTTGGTTGGAGTGTCACCCCGTACGCCAAAAGGTTGCGGGTTCGGTTCCGGTCAGGGCACCTATCTAGGTTGTGGGTTCGGTTCCTGGTTGGGGCCCAGGCGGGAGGCAGCCCTTTGGTAAAAGGTCCTGACATTTGCCCATTGGCCCTCCTGTGGCACCCGTGTTGGAGCTTTGGGCTCCAGGCTTGGCTGTGGGCACCGGGACAGAGGACTGAACTGGCCCACTGTCCCCTCGAGTCCTTTTGGAGGGGGACAGGAACCTGGGCTCACAGCAGGGGCTGAGGAGGGGGACAGAGAGACCCGCTCAGCGGAAGAGGGGCCCCCAAGACCCTGAGCTCAGCGCAGTGCCCTTCCGGGGGGCCTGGCATCGAACACCTGCCAGGAGCTGGGCGTGGAGTGGCTTTCCCTGGGACTCATCCTCAAACCCATGGCTGCTGGGCTGGGCACGGCGGCTGAGACCCAGACTTCCGGAGCCACAAGTCAGGGCACAGCACGCAAGAGCCGCTCTCACTCCCCTTTAGTTACCAATCGTTTGCATTTTCCTTCAATAATAAGATGACACAGGATAAGATGCACCTGGGGATGTTCAAGCCGTCCGCCACCTTGGTTACACATTCTCCAATCCATTCACACACACACACACACACACACACACACACACACCCTAGAAGGCGCTCACGGAGGGGGCTGTGGGCAGAGGCCCCTGGCCCACCCTGCTGCCCCGCCCGCATGGTCCCTGCCCCTTGTCCTGGCCCCTCTCCGGCCTCCGTGGAGCAGGCCAGGCAGACCCAGCAGCACCTGCCTGCTCAGCCCATGCATGCCCGCCCCCCTGCCTGCGGTCCTAGAGGGACCCCGGGGCCTGACTCCCGCTCCCTGGGGTCCGGCCAGGCCTGGGGGCGGCACTCAGAACCTCTGCTGTGCTCCCGGGACTGGGCTGGGAACCGCACAGCTGCCCCGAGTCTTTCAACCTCCCCTCCACCCCTCCAGGGAGCAGCTGGTCCCCCCTTCACCGAGGCAGGAGCCCAGGGTCCTGGTGCCGAGTCCACGTGGCTCCAAACGCGGTGCCTCTGCCCAGGGCCTGGCCTCCGGGCATCACAGGGCAGACGCACTGCCTCTCTCTGGCTCTCACAGCGGGCACTGAGGCTCAGGGAGGGAGATGTGCCCGTAGCTGCATAGATCCGGCCCCGCCGGCCCACCCTTCGGGGCCCACCAGCCGGAGCCTGCTCCCCAGCGCCCTCTCTCCCTCCGCAGCCGCACCTTCCAGCCCCTTCTCCCTGGAGGAGGCCTCCAGCCCGCTGCTGCCCATGCCCGCGGAGTTCTTCCACCCCGCCCTGTCCTCGGGCCAGAAGGGGCCGGAGAAGGGCGCCGGGGCCGGGCCCCTCCCCAAGATCGCCCTGCAGGGCTCCTGGGCGTCCCTGCGCTCCCCCAGTGTCAACTGCACCCTCCTCCGGCAGGTGAGGCACCTCCCTGACTCCACCTCTTGCGGGACATCTCAGCTCCTGCTGGAGGGGGAGGGGCACGTGGGGATGGGAGGGTCGGTCTGGGGCCTCACTGGTATTGGATTGGTAGGGCCACACCCGGGCACGCAGCGGGCCCTGCAGCCCCGAAACCACTGTGGGGGCCAGACGGGGGCTCCGGGCTCAGGGAGGGGCACCGTGTGGTGGAGGCCAGGCTGGGCCCAGGGCTCCTCCAGGCATTGGTTCCCTCGGTAGCTGTCACCTCCAACTCTGTGCCCTGCTGAGTGCGGGCTGGAGGCTGTGGCAGCTACAGAACGCGGAGTCCCTGCCCCGGGCTTGCCTTGTGTGTAATGTGTGTGTCGGGAGGTGCAGGAGGAGAGACAGGTGCCCAGATCAATGGATGAAGAGTATCTAGTCTATTTGGTAGCAACACACACCGGGGAGAACATTGCACAGGAGAGGCGTCTGTGGTGGGAGCACGGAGCGTGGGGTGGGGTGGGGAGGGAGGGGTGTAGAGATGGGGGAAGGAATATTGTATCTGGGATAGGAGGTGGGAGGCTGAGGGCGGTGGAGGGAAGTGCCAGCAGAGTGGGGGTGCAGGACCTTCAGGCCAGGGTATGACTGGTTTGAGCAGCCACTTCCAGCTGCCCCTGGGCCCAGAGAGCAGGTGAGGAGCCACCACCTCAGTGACTGTCGGAGGGCCACCTAGAAGGTGGGCGGGGGGAGGGCAGGGGCTGGGAGGGGAGCAGCAGGGGTGCTGAGGGTGTGGGGAGGCAGTTGCTGGGGTTCGAGGGCTGTGCCTGCCGGTCCCTGAGGTGGGCAGGCTGCTGGGGGGACCGGTGGGGGCCCAACGCACCGGTGCCCACCCCCTGCGCCCCCCATGTCCCCCGTGTCCCCCGCAGGCCACCGGAAGCGACACGTCGCTGGAGGCCAGCCGCAGCAGCTCGGCGGGCAGCCTGCAGACCACGCTGGAGGACAGCCTGACGCTGAGCGACAGCCCGCGGCGCGCCCTGGGGCCCCCGGCCCCCGCCCCGGGCCCGCGCGCCGCCGCCGCCGGCCTGTCCCCCGCCGCCACCCGCCGCCTGAGCCTGCGGGGCCGCGGCCTGTGCAGCCGGCGCGGGCTCGGGGCGCACCAGCGCAGCCACAGCAGCGGCGGCTCCACCAGCCCGGGCTGCACGCACCACGACTCCATGGACCCCTCGGACGAGGAGGGCGCGGGCGGCCGGGGCGCGGGCGGCGGCGGGGGCGGCGCGGGCAGCGAGCACTCGGAGACGCTCAGCAGCCTCTCGCTCACCTCGCTCTTCTGCCCGCCGCCCGCGCCCTCGGGGCTCCCGCCCGCGAGGAGGAGGTTCAGCAGCACCAGCAGCCTGGCCGCAGGCCCCGCCGGCCACCCCCGAGCCCCGGGGCCCCCCGGCCTGGCCCGCAGCCCCTCCTGGGCCGCGGATCACGGCAAGGACCCGCGGGGCCCGGCCCGGCCCCCCGGAGAGCTGCAGCCGGCCGACGCCGCCAGCAAGAGGAAGAGATGAGGGCACCCCCGGCCCGGCCAGTGCCCTCCCGTCTCACCTCGTTACCTCAGGAGCCAGGGGCAGACAGCAATACCCGGCCACCCACAGCCTGGAACTCTGCGCGGGGGACCCCTCCCCGCCGCCCCGCGCCCGGCCCCCCAGCGCCGTGGAGTGGGGTCTGAGGGGGCTGAGGCTGTGGTCCTTCCCTGCAGATACATGTACATATATATATGCACATATATAGAGAGACAGACATATATATATATATTTATTTTTTTTACCGAGAGCATATGACTTCCAGAAAGTGCTAAAGTGCAGGCTGGGGCCCGGACAGAGCTTTTGGCCGGATGCTTAGGACCCATCCTGGGTAGAGAGATGATCCTGCAGGGGCACCAGCACCCCTACTTTTGGGGGTCGCCCCTGGGTTTGGAGCTGAGGGCCCCAGCCCCCAGGAGACAGGCTCCGAAGAAGCGATGTCATTCAGGGTGCGTTTTTTTTTTTCCTTTAAAGATGAAATGCTGCTAAGATCCCGTCCCCCCGTCCCCACACCCACCCACCCACCCACCCACTCACCCACGTAGTGGGGTGTCTGTCTTGTTGTCCAGTTGTGTCAACAGTCTTGTAGGCACCCCGAGTCCACAGACTCTTAGCCAACCAGTTAGATGTGTCTCTTTAGAAAAATCAGGGGCGAGATAGTTGTATTTTCTTAGGGCTGGGGTGCGGGCGGCGAGCAACTCCGAGGCTGGCAGGGCGCTCTGACCGGCGTGAGGCCCCTGCCCCAGCGGGCACTTCCCGGGGCGGGGGTCTGCTAGGTCCGTGCCCCCGGGAAGCCGAGGGCAGGAGTGGAGGCAGCAGGAGGAGACGGGGCAGCTCCTGAGATGCTGGCAAGGTCAAGGGTGCCCTGGCCTGTGCTGGCCGTGGCCTTGTACCCTCCCGGTGGGAGCAGGCGTGGGCACCTGCCTGGGCCCTGGGACCACCCACCCCTCTTCACACTCTGTCACTTGGAGCCAGCTCCCCCCCCCCACCACCATACACACACATACACACACACCTGTTTCATTTTCTCTCCTTCCCAAGACTGTGGAGAGGTTTCACTATAGCAGTGCTTCTCGCGGGGTGAGCAGACGGGCGTTTATCTTTGAACAGTCGCGCGTTTATGGCGGTGTTTATTAGGAAGGCACAGTAACGGAGCCCTGCACTCACGGCCAGATTGCGTAGGTCAAGGCTAAGCTTTCCAAAGTGAGCAGACAGGCCGGTGTAAAGGAGCTTGGGAAGGCGTGGCCGTCGGGGTGGCGCACGTGCACTTGAGCAATAACCGGGACTCTTCCCGATGAGGCCTCAGAGCCGGTGGCTGGGCCCAGCCTCGGGGGCCCGTCCTTGTGCCCAAACCCTGACCTTGAAGAGAGAATGAGGCTTCAGGCTGGGCTGGCAGGTGGTGTTTGTGTTTGTGGGGGTAGCTGCTAGGACAGGCTCTGGGTGTCTCCCAGACTGGCACCCCTGGGACCCCTAGGGCGGGGGGGCTGGAGCAAAGGAAGGAGGCAATGAGTGACATAAGCTTAGTGGCCTGCAAAGCCCTTCCCTTAGCAGCTGGTGGAGGGGAGGGGAGGGTGGCCAGGCCCACTCTGCAGGCCTGGAGAGGCTGAGCGGCCAACCCAGAATCCCTCAGGGCCCCGGGGCCAGCACCTGCGTACCTGGAGTGAGAAAAAGCGGCCTGGGTTCAAAGAGAGTGGGAAGGAAGGCAGAGCCCAGCTGAGGCCTCTGTGGGTGCCGTGGAGCTGGGCTGACAAGGCGGTCAGACCTGCAGGGCCGGAGCGCCCTCTCCTCACCCCAAAGTGTGGATGGCAGGCCTCGGTGGGGGCACAGGATGGCCGCCTCCAGGGTGAGGGGTTAGCCGGGCTCTCCCTCCTGGATTTGTCCTGCCCCTGGGTGGCCTGTCCCTGGAGAGGGGGGAGGTGGGCAAAGTCTGAGGCTGCTGCTCCAGAGCACCGGGGGGGCCGCTTCCCTCGCTGTGCTGAGCGGTTCATTATGGGGCAGGAGGGGCAGGTAGGCCTGTCTGGCTCTGCCCGGCCTCCGCACCCACACTTGGGGGAGGGGATAAAAAAGGGGGGGGTTGCTCCCAGCAGTGGAAGTTAGAGGGAGCAGCACACACATTGGCCAGCATCTCCCTCGGGAGGGACCGGTGTGCGGAGCCTGGAGGAGGGGCAGAGGGCTCCTGTCTGGGCTGAGTGGGTGACTGGGCTTGGGCTCAGGGGACGGCACGGACCCTGGCCAGCAGCTCCTACTTCCGGGGCACAGGCGTCACCCTGTTCATAGGCCCGGTGGCCCAGAGCAGAGTGCACGCGCCAGGGAGGTGGCACGGGAGAGCAGAGCCTGCGCCAGGAGGGGACTGGCTGAGCTCAGAGGAGAGACGCTTCGCCTGGGAGTCATGGAGACGGTCTGGCTCCTGGAGGCCCAGCGCTGCTCCCAGGCCCGGGGGACAGGGGCTGTGACTGGCTGGCCTGCCCATCACAAAAGCACAAACTTACCTTCCTCCCCACAGGCCTGGCCCTGGGGCGAGTGGGGACTCCGGGTGAACCCCCCCCCCCGCAGTCTGTGTGCAGGGCTCTGCAGAGCGGGGGCTGGCAGGCACCGGGTGTCTGCACAGATGGACCCACAACCAGCCAGGGGTGCCGTCCACCCCAGCCCAAGCCTCTTCCCGCCGCCGCCTCCCGCCCTCCTGCACCAGGCAGCCCCCCAAGAGACACAGTCTGCACCGTGCCCCTCTGTCTGCCTGTCTTCCCTTCAGCTCCTCTCCCCGGAGCCCCGTTTCCAGGGTCCCCTTTGCTGCATTGTGTAAGGGCTCGGGGTCTTAGAAGCCGCTACACATACTCTCTCTGTGTTTGTGCAATAATCAGTGTTTCCGGCGGGGCGGGGTGAGCCGGGGCCTGAGGAGGAGGAGGAGGAGGAGGAGGAGGAGGCAGAGGCCCCTCCTCCGGGAAGCCCTCAGCCGGCCCCGCCGCCGTGCCCCCCGCGCTCCCGTCGCTGTACAGTTTCTATGGTGTGACTGAACTTCCCTCCCCGCGGCCGAGGGCGCTGCTGGTCCCCGCCGGCCCGGGCGCCTGGGCACGGGGAGCCCTGGCCGCTGCCGCCAGCGTTGTTCCCAATAAACCCAGAAGCCTGTTTCAGAAGCCTCTGCGTCCGTGCTGCTCTGTCGGTAGGGGGTGGTGAGCTGGGGGGTTTCCCGGAAGTGGGGTCCTCCATCCAGCCTGGGTGTCTGGGACCTGGAGGAGTGCCCCCATGGCCGGGCGCTGGGCAGGGTCTGCTGGGCCGGGCGCAGGCGGGGCCTGGCTCTCGCGCTCTGTCCGGTGCGGTAGCTAAGATGCCGGACCTGGGTGATGGGTCACACGGGAATCATGACCTTCTCTATGTGGCACTGTTTCCTGAATTCGTATTAAGGAGATTATCAGGACTCTCTTGGCTGCAAATGACAAAAAATATATTAAAAAAATAAAAAAAGCCGAAACCGGTTTGGCTCAGTGGATAGAGCGTCGGCCTGCGGACTGAGGGGGTCCCGGGTTCGATTCCGGTCGAGGGCATGTACCTTGGTGGCGGGCACATCCCCAGTAGGGGGTGTGCAGGAGGCGGCTGATCGATGTCTCTATCTCATCCATGTTTCTAACTCTCTATCCCTCTCCCTTCCTCTCTGTAAAATATCAATAAAATATATTAAAAATAAATAAATAAATAAATAACACACACACCCAACTCAAAGGAGCTTAAGATACAAAGAAAGGGCCAGAGCGAGAAAAGGAAGGGGTGGGGGGGAGAGAAAGAAAGACACGAGAAGGACGTGACTTAGTAGCTAACGAGCCCCGAGTGGTCTGGCTCCAGGCACAGCTGGGTCAGAGGCTCCAGCTGACCCTGAGGCCCAGCCTGTCCCTGCCTCTCAGCGCCACTTCCTCCTCTGCTTGCCCCCTCCTCTCCTGCCCGCCAGCCCCCAAGTGAGCGAGAGCTTCTCTTCCCCTGCCCGGCCACCTCCATGGGGTCAGCCACGCTCTGATGGCCGCCCTCACCTCGGGGGCCAGGCACCTGGTTCGCTCTCACCCCAGCCCTGGTTCAATACCAAAGGCCTGAGCTGGCCCCAGCGCCCTGCAAACCAGGCCCAGTCCAGCCCTCCCTGCTCCCTTCTTCTCTTCCCCCTGGCTAATGTGAATGGTCCCTCCAGGTCTCTGCTCGAATGTCACTTCCTCCAGGCAGCCTTCCCAGCTTCCCACGGCTTTGCCTGTCTCCTGACCGAGTCCCAGAGCCATCAAGGGCAGCAACCGTGGTCCCTCGTCCCAGCCCAGGGCCGAGTGCAGGGCTGAGCCTCAACACAAGCCAGCGAGGGGTCTGTGTTTGGAAGCCAAAAGGATTTTCAAGACCAAATGAAGCCTCTCCCCCGTTCATCTACGTGAGGACACGGAGGCCCCGAGAGGGGGCACCTTGCTCACACAGGAAGGGGGTGTGGGGTGACGGGCACCCACACCGCCCCCGGGGTGCAGCCTGCTGTGTTTGGACCCCCTCCCCCGGTAATAATGGGATTAAAGGCAAGTTGCTGCCAAGGGGAGTGACTGACTTTTTAAAAAACACACACACCCAGGAACATGGAAAGAAAATGAAACACGTTAGCCACCAGCACTTTTTATTTAAACCCGAATTCATGAATTTTAACCAAATAAACGCCAGCGTGTGCGGTATTCACACACGCACGGCTATGCAAAACCACTTTGCTGTGACGAAGATTAGATTCCGGGAGCGAGGCATCCTCCTGTTCCCAGCACCGAGAACGCCGAACGCCGGTGGCTGTTGCCATGGTAACTGGGCGATCGTGGGCATCTGTGGACGGGAGGCTGGTTGGTCCTGGGGGGAGGGGCTGGGCTCAGCCCTGTCCCTGAACCTCACAGCCGACGGGGGAGCCACTAGTGGGAGCGGGTGGGGTGGGCAAAGCCAGCAAGCCCCCAGGTCACCCCAGGGAGGCATCCCTCCCCTTTTTCAATAAACATTTGTTGAGCACCTACTATGCGCTAGGCCTAAGCGAGGTGCTAAGGATGCAGCAGCAGCAGCCGGCACCTGAGCTCATGAACCTGTGTCTCAGAGCAGGAGACAGGCAATGAACAGCCGACAGACACGGGGGTTCCGGACACCTCAGAGCCTGGGGGTCCCTGGCAGGCGGTGGGGCAGGTGATGTGGGCAGTGACTCAGGGGAGGAGGGGGGAGGTCCTTTCACCGGGTGCTCAGGGAAGACCTCACGGGGGAGGCGTCCTTTGAGCCGAGACCCAAGGACAGAAGGGAGACCGTCATGCAGAGGCGTCGCGACTCCTCAGAGGAGAGCTGCCAGATAAAAGAGGACGTGCCGTTAAATGTGCGTTTCAGATAAACCACAGGTCACTGATACAAGCACACACTGTGCCGTGTTATGGACCACGTCCTGTAGCAGGTAAAGTTCTACCGCTGGCAAGATAAGTGCAAAGAGGGCATGATGGGAAACAATCAGAAGAGCGCTTGCCTCCTGGGATCCGGAGCAGGACTGAGCGAAAGAGGCCCGAGGGAACGTTCTGGAAGGAAGACAGTGTCCTTGAATCGGACCGGGGCTTGTGTTACCCAGGCACGAGCCTTTGTCCAAATTCAGCAGCTGACTTTCAAGATTTGTGCATTTCATTAGCTGTAAGTTTTATAGGCAAAACAGTAAACACTCAATTGTTCAGGGGGATGGGACTGATGTCAAGCAGTAAGATGAATGGATGGGTGCATATTGATAGCGCAAGTGCTATGAAATGTGAACGGTAGAACTCTGCCATTGCTGTGTATGGCAGGGGATTCCCGACAGGTTCAGCTTTGCTGGGCGTTTGAAATGTCCATAATGAAACGTTGGGGAAAATCACCTGTTTTGCAGATACAGCG
This sequence comes from Lasiurus borealis, assembly GCA_004026805.1. Classification (NCBI taxonomy): domain Eukaryota; kingdom Metazoa; phylum Chordata; class Mammalia; order Chiroptera; family Vespertilionidae; genus Lasiurus; species Lasiurus borealis. The sequence goes on along the minus strand of PVJN01034090.1, from coordinate 283 downwards.
TGCTTAGTGGGCGGGGGTTAGAACATGGCACTGTGGCCTGGTCATTGCCATCGCGGTTCATTATGTGCTAGGCATCTGAGGGGGCTCTTGACCACAGGTGGCCCCATTTCACCTCCCGGCCAGCACACAGGGAGCAATGATGGCTCTCAGTTTACGGGTGGGGAAACTGAGGCATACAGGAGTCGGTCCATCCATTTCGTACATAAAGAAAGCTGCAAAGCTGGGATTTCCTAGGAACAAGTGCTCAGAGGGGTGAGCTGTGTAGGCCTGGGTGTGTGTGTGT